>ALYI01003925.1:0-15286 GCA_001969225.1 Ceriporiopsis andreanae CBS 279.92 | reverse complement strand
TCATCAGGGCGAGCTCAGTGCGCGATCGACATGTTCGCGTCGTCCCGGTTTGGGAGGATGTCCTTGCGGTCTTCGCTGGAGTGTAGCATGCTCAAACCGGTGGGTTCGCGAGTCTGAACGCGCAAAGCGTCCTTGTAGGGGGCGAACAATGTGGCCTTGAGACTGTTGTGGTTGAAAGAAAGCCGTCAAAGCCGCCATCACCGCTGGTTCGTGGATAGATAGAGCGCCTAATTATCTCTTCCACAAGCCACCACTTCGCAGTGCCGCACCTGGAACCCACAGGTAGTAATCAACCTTCTATATTGCACACATGACATGTTGAAGTCGGAATTGACCTCATACTAGTTGCCGCAGACTATCTGTGTAGCCTAACTCGGCCGTGCCTGTCACCTTCAATCGCACCTGCGCAACACCTGCGACCTTCAGGCCACCGCCGTGCTTCGAAGCTTGAACATTTCGTGCCTTCAATAGTGAGTTTGGAGACCTTCATGTTGTCCGTCATAAGTATCCATGGTGAATACTGACGGCTTTCTTCTTCGTTTCAGACATGTCAGCCGGCGGTGACAACATTCTTGGCGAAAGACAACTCATCGAGAGCGAAATTCAGTCGTTCGCGGTCCGTAAACTAGGCCATCTTCGTGCCATAGACGATCACGAGCAGCAAGCAGCGCAGCTGCACCAGGAACTGCTGCTATTCGATGAGCAAGTCCGCGCTCTGAAGACACGCCTCAACTCATCGACGGCTGTCGGCCGCTTGCCCGTAGAGATTGTTGCATGCATCTTGGGGGAGCTTGCAGCGAATACCTTCTGGGACTACACGTGTTCCATAACACATCAGCGCCCTCAGCCAGACCAACAGTCGCGACCACTTGCGCCCTATGCTTGGCTCTCTGCTCTTCACGTCTGCCATGTGTGGCGACAAGTGGGAGTGCAGACGCCGCGTCTTTGGTCGTTCATCGTCCTTCAAAATGGAGACTTGACTCATCAGTCCATTTCGCTGGCCGGACAGCTGCCAATCACGGTTCAGACTTTCCGCTGTCCTCGCACATTGCACACCGTCGCGGCGGAGGCCCTCTCGTACAAGTTTGTCTTTGAACATCTTCCGCGCATCAAAAGTCTCGATCTCAGGGTTTCACACGATGTCCTCGTCCTTCTGTCATCTCTGGAACACAACACGCTCGAAGCGTCTCTCTTGGAGCATCTGCGACTTGAAATCACTCAAGGTCGTTGCCCCTCTATTCCCCTACTTTCGGCCACGCGATTCCCCAGGCTCGCGACCCTCATCGTCACCGGGCCTTCAGAGGATATTCCCCTCTTGCAAAGTTTACTTGGCCCGAATCTGACGAACCTCTCCCTCGGTGGACGCTCGTGCCTTATGGCACAGTTGGTTCGCTTGTTGCGGGACGTACCGAAACTCAAGTCTCTGAGCCTTGCGGGCGCGTTTCGCGAGGAAGACTTGCAGGCCGCTACTGTCTTGGCCCCCCCAAGCCAAGAGGTCACCTTGTCTTCCCTTAAGCGTCTCTCTCTCTACGAGCGCGGCATCGGTCTTCTCAGCATGCACATGTTGCTTCACCTTAAATTTCCCTCCTCCACCGCGGTCCGCCTAGGTTTCGAAGGGGAGACCACGCGTCATCATCAAGACACAATCTGCTCTGCCGTCGCCGGAAAGACCATGCTTACGGGGGCGGGAGGTTTCATGCGACCCCGTAGCGTACTTGTCCATGACGAAGGCTATTTGGAGCTACAGATATGGTCCACCGAGCAGACGCTGCAAACTCTATCGAACTACGGCCGAATTGGAGATTGGAAGATGCTCCGTCTTCAACTGCAGATGCCAATATCAGGTGCGGAGGACAAGGAATATGTCATGTCCCAGCTTTTCGAACATGTCGATATCTCCGAGCTGACGACGATGTATATCTCGCTCAGTCTCTCCCGTATGGAGTGGACGGCACTGGGCCGGAGACTCAAGAAGCTGCGCGAGCTACGCGTTTGCTCAGGAGCGGTGCCGAACTTCCTCGAGGCGTACAGCACTGTCCAAATCCCTGTCGAGACTCCCGATATACCCGCGGACAACGACGGGAATGCGGCGCCCACGACAACATATCTTCTCCCTGCACTGGACATCCTCGAGCTCGAAGGTATGACGGTCAGGGAGGACGCTCTGACATCCAAAGACACGGACTTCTTCCCATATCTCCTGAGGGCACTGGCTATCCGCAAGACGCTTCGCCTCGCCCCGCGATGTCTGCGCATTATTCGTCCGCACAATATGCATCCTGTCGACATGGCCACATTCGAGGAGCTGAATCTTGCGGAGGAAGTCGAGCTGGACAGAGGAGACGGTGGCAATTGATGGTTGGACGGCCTATGTGGCGGATCCTTTACCGCCACCGATATGCACTATGTCGTGTCTCCAATGCAAAACGGTCTGTCGGTAGCATATATGACGGTTCACGCATCTGGATGTGCCCTCACATCGCGGTGACACTGCATACGGCCGTGGGGTAGGCGTCCGTCGGCTCCTTGACTTCGATGATGCAGAGCGGAAAGAACTCAAATGTATTTTAACGAGTATTGATCGGTATACGGTACAGACCAAGAGAGCTACGGCTACTGCGTAGTCGATGCTTGACGCGCCCCGTCGTGATCAGTCCAAACAGCGAAGTCTCTGGATCGCATGCTGCCCGGACCGGAGAGTCTGAGCACGTCCACGCCAACACCGATTTTGCTGCGAACTTCCAGGAACCCTTGCAGCTGCTCCATAACACCGCCCTCTGCCTCCTCTGCGCGCGTACGACAATGAAATTGAACGACCTTCAGAGTAGGGAAGAGGTAGCTTATGGGGTCTACCGAGATTGTGTTGCACAGCACCCTTCGCAAAGTGTCCATGTCGTCGATTGGTCCGGAGAGACCTAGCCCTGTAACCAATGACATCGCCTGACACATTTTTGTCCAAACTGACTTGCGTAATTCCGTGCCAACATACATTGTGGCGACATTCGAGAGGTCGATCTGCGAAGTGATCAGAGGCAGGGCCAAGGCGGCGAATCGGGTTGGTATGTTCAGAGTGCATCGCGGCTTCTGTTTCCACGTTCCGAAAACGAGAGCCTCTAACGGCTGCGCGGTCTCCCATAGTTTGATTTCGACCTGGGAATTTCGATCAATGTGTACGCTGCGAGGTACGAAGGCGCACCCTGTGCCATCAGACGATGCGAGTTTATTGGCGAAGATCGAGATTGCCGCACATAAACTTGCATCCGGACGATCGAAGAACTCGTCGAGTGCGTCGAGAGTCTCCTGCGCTTCTTCATCAATGTCGAAAGCGCCTGGGTCGGAGGATGGCTCCCAGCCTGCGTCCCAGTCTACGTCCAAGCCCCAGTCCAAGTGGTAATTTCTTTCGTCGTGTTCGTGTTCGTGTCTGTGTCTGTATTCGTATCTGTCCTCGTCTTCTTCGTCTCCATGGTCGCCTTCGTCTTTATCTTCTTTGCCGCGGGCTGTCCAGTGCACAGCAGTGTTCAACGGGAAGAGAAGGTGGACAAGAATCTGGACACCGATCCCACTACCCGCATTCTCGGGGTATTCCAGATATATATCCTGGAGATGTGGGAGCGAGACTGTGCACGAAGGCGGCGGCAACGTGATCTGCGGGAAGACGCGCATGTCAGAACCGACATTGCGGAGGGTGAGCCGTTGGAGTAACGGCAACCCTTCGAAGACATGCACGAGGAACTCCGCGCGGACTTCAGGCAGACCATCGATATGAAAAGCCGTGATAGTGGGGCGAGCGAGTGATTTCAGCGACTCAGCCGTGCAATGGTGTAGTGAGAGGTCGACGAGCTTCGAAAGGACCAGCGAAGACAGCTTGGGTGTCATCCGGAGCCAGTCCAAACAACGTATATCCAGATTCTCGAGAAGCGGTGCTTGGAAGACTTCGACAGATAAGTCGTTCAGGAGCCTGTTGATACTCCCCGTAATGAAGAGCTTGGCAACACGAAGACGAGGAAGTTGGCCGAGTACCAATCGATAGGCTTCAGTGGCGTCGGGAGTTTCGAGTGTCTTTCGGAGTCGGTACCCGATTGATAATGGTCGAATCCCTGCTCGTGCGATGGCGCGACGAACGTATTCCACGTTGATTTCGGAGTCGACGGGGACGATCCAAGTCCAGAAATCAGAATTGCGCAGCGTGATATCTCGCCATTGGTGGCAGACACGGGTGATCTTCGTCCAAACACGAGACGACCTCTCCTCGAGCCATCGACAGGATGCCTTGTACTTCGCGTATTCATCGTCGCTCTCTTCCCGCATTTTCTTCCTGTACTTCCAACCCTGTCCGTGCGCAAGACCTCCGCCCACCCTCCACAGGTAGAGACGCCATAGATCTGGAAGAAGGCCGTGTCACGGGCAATATACTTCTCGCAAGCGCGAACGCCTCGTCCTGGATAGAGATATCCGAGACCTCCTGGTCGCGAGGTAAGCCAGTACGTGCCGCTTGCCGCGACGTGCTTGTCATGCTGTATCTGCTGGTTTGTCATGGTATTGGTATCAGCAGTGTTTTGATCAGATGGGCGTACGCACATCGTTCAGATAGAGTATCTTTGCAAGCTTGTGTCCGTCATATAGACTGAGGGTGATGCGCAGATGACAGACGTGAAAGAAATAGGAAGCGCCCAAAGGCTGGAAATCAGACGAATTTATTATCGGTAGGCCCGGTGTCAGGAACGTAAGGGATGGGTTGCATTGCAATGATGAGATGGTAGTCTATTTGGGTGGTATACAACAGTGTCGCTGGATGTATGACGGTGTACGGTGAGTTATGTGGAGGAGCGAAATATGCGCGAATGACAGTCTTTCTTCGAGAGCATCAGTCCTTGAAAGCTTGATGTCTGCCCTTTGACATCACTAATCTGTACACACTCAAGATGCGCTTGACAAAAAAAACGAAGCCCAGAACTATTTACCCAACGGAAGGTAACAAAGGTCATCCACGAAACAGCGTCTTCCGCGCCTCCTCACTCGCGCGTTGAGCTTTCGCGATAGACGATCTTACGCCAACCGCGCTCGAGCTGACGGTTCTACTGGGTGCGGCTGCCGCGCGGGCGAGATTGCCCGTGGATTTGCTACTTGCAGTCCCCCCAGCCGCGTGCGCCGCGTTCACTACTGCGACCGCGCGAAGATTTGTACTCTTTCGCGGTGCGGCACGTCCCCTCTGTTGGCCATGTTCTCCCTGAACAACATTAGCGGGGACCGATGTAGTTCGCGTTATCCGGTCGCGATCGATTTTGCGTAAGAAGGGACTTGGCAGGTTCTCCTCGTCCGAAAGATCGTACTGCACATCTGGGAGTTCTGTCGAAGAGGGCACGGGAGCAGGAGCAGGTGCGGGACGGCTGCTACTCGCGCTTGAAGCAGGTCTTGGTCTTGATTTGGACCGCGCTCGTGACGATGAAGAGCTCGATGTTGCTGATTTTGTCGACGGCATGTGTATCGCGCTTGCCAATAAAGGCGCGGATCCAGAAGACCGAATGGACGGTCGCCTCATTCGGGAGCCTCGCGCGGCCTGCTTCTGTCGCGGCGTACTTTCGACGTCGTCCACATCGAGGTCGAGGTCGCTGTCACTCTCCACCTCCACGGGTTGACAGCGTTGGATCTGTGCTTTCTCTTTGAAGCTCGATCCAGACCCTGAAGCGCTAAGCATTGGTGCAGGCTGAATATATTGTCGTGCCTTCGTCTGGGTTTCGTAGCTGACCTCATCAACTGAGTCCTCCGCCTCGGAGTCGAAGTCGAAGATCTGCGTAAAATTGAGCGCCACACGAGGAGTCTCGTTGAACAGCTTGGCGAACTCTGCTGGCGACGGTGTCGCGAGCTTTTCGCCTGTTTCCGTGAGGATAACACCCTTCATCGCGGACGGGTAATCTCCTGGCGGAGCAGCGCGACTGATGGGGGTGGCAAACTCTGGCGGGTTTGACGACTTCTTCTGGCGCACAGGAGTCTGGTCGGGGTTCTCTGCTAGGCGCGACAATGGTGCGAGAATGTTCTTCACTTCTTCCAGCGGAGTCTTCACTGCGTGCTTCGCCATCGTGCTCGCACTTAGCGTTGCGCGGTGCTCACGCTCAGCCTGTTCGAGCTGCGCCATCTTGTACTCCAACTCTGCCTTCACACCATCGAGCCGTGCACGTTCGTGGTCGAGCTCTTCCGTGCGGTCGTGTACCCAAGCCATGCGCTCATCGACCGCGCGCGCCATCCCGGCACGCGTTTCGCGCTCCCAGTCCGCCCACATGCGCCCAATCTCCTCTTCCCGCCGCCTCACTGCGTCCATAATCTCTTCCTCCCGCCGCGCCATCCGTGCCGCCACCTCCGCTTCCTGTTTCATCACCATTTGCCGCAACTCCTCCTCGCGCTTTGCAAGCGCTTCTCGCACCTTCGTCTGATGGTTCACTTCTGCAGTCGAAATCAGTGCGCGCAATGATAGAATCTCATTGTCTTTCTGGGTAACAACGGCGAGAAGCTGTCCCTCCCGCTCAAGGAGGGAGGTTTCTCGCGCGTTGATGGCGGCTTCCTTTGCAAGAACGTTGGCTTTATGTGACTTGACTGTATTGAGCCTGAGAGTAGGGGTTAGCTAACCATGGATGTACAGAAAGAAACAACTAACATCTTCTGTGTTTCGCCAACTTTGAAGGCCAGATCTATTCGCTCGTTCTGCAGCAGCGCGGCGGCCGATGGACGCATCGCAGGCTAGAGCACGGATTAAAAGGGTTGCGACCGCAAAAAAACACTGTACTTACATTAATGTTGAGCATCGACCTGATGACTGAGGACAATGCTGGGCTGTAGCCCTTCGGTAACGGTGGTATTCGGCCATTTCTGTCCCAATTAAGCGCCGAGCCAACTGTTGCCACATCTGAGACTTACCGGATCAAGACACTCAGTTCTGCATGTGTTTTCGCCTCGTGAAATGGCGGCTTGAGGGCACATAGTTCAAAGATGAGGCACCCGAGCGACCAGATATCTGACTTGGAGTCGTAGGCCTTCTCTTGCATGAGTTCGGGAGACATGTAGTACGGAGTCTGTGGACGTGTTTAGTGTCATAGCACGTAGAGCGGCCAGAAACAACGTACGCCGACGTAAGTTTGAGCAAAACACGTCTGCACGAGTGCCTTGGAGAGACCGAAATCGCCAAGCTTCACCGAGTGGCTACCATCGAGAAACACTAGCAGATATAGATGTCAGCTAACGTGTCCTCCGGCGACCTCAAATACACGCACCGTTGTCTGGCTTCAGATCTCGATGTAGAATCTGCACCCGTCTTTCCCGTCCATCCTCTGGGCTACTTCCCCCACTCGTCCTCCCATGTGTTGGTGGATGATGGCAGTAATTCAAGGCAAGTAAAATCTGCATGAAGTAGTTCCATATCGTGTCTTCAGGTATAGGGCGGCCATGACGTTGCGCGTGTTTGATAACTGTCGAGAGATCTCCACCGTCACAGTATTCCATAAGAATGTACATAACACCCGCATCGCGGTCTACGTATCGATCGTGATAGCGAACGATGTTTTCGTGGTGTAAGTCCTTTAGGATGTTCCTATCGTCGCGGATGAAAAGATCGTGAGTGAGGCTGTGGACGCGAAGGTCGTGGCAAACGTACACCTCAGAGACTATAAGTTTCTTATCCCGCTCAGACATGCGCTCAAATTTGAGCTCCTTGCGGGCGAATATCTGTAGCAGTGAATATTTTAGCTCAGCCTGAGTGCTTCAACATGGATGCGACCTCACCACGCCATCAGACTTCCGACGAACTTTGCGAATGATGCCAAACGAGCCTGTGCCAATGATGTCCAGGGGCTCATACAGGTTGAGAAAAGACGACATGCCGTGTCGTGGCGAGGTGAGGAGGAGGTCGTCGTCGTCGTCGGTGTTCGGGAACGGGCGCCAACAATGGCGAGCATTAGCGCCATATCCTTTCGCGTCAGTGCACGTGATCGTGTGTATAGACGCCCTCGCGACGCGTTCTGGGCCGAGCCATTTCGTCCGCCTGACGTTCATAGTTTTGTTTCGACAAGTCACTTTGGATCCAGGTTTTTTTCTGTGGTAGGTCAAATTGCAGGACGTCAAGCATGCCCGACGTCGTGGACAAGAGCGTCCAGGCAGCTCTCCGCTGCGTGCATAATGGGTCCGGCGCCAAGCGGGCCTGCAAGCCGAGCAAAGAGCATGTGCTGAGCATGTGGACGGACAGCCAGACGAGGGTCTTTGCTCGCCGTCTGCGACGACGTCGGGCAGCGAGTGTGTAGCGTGGCCCGCCATCAGGCCAGTCGATGCCAACCGATCGTGGTGGCCAGCGACCGTATCAGCACCGCGATATGTCCGAGTCCAAGATGTCCGCCTGAAACGAGTGCGAAAGAGCCGCGTGCGGGGCAGCATGCGGGCAGCGGGAGCACGTTGGTACGAGGGCCGATAGCCTTTTTTAAACAGATCATGCATTCGTCGGCTTCGACCAGCGGTCCAATCGCGAGCGGGTGTGCATCTGGATGTCCGGCCCTTTTTCCAGATTCGAATTCACCACAAGCTTATAACCTACCGCGCGCCGTGCGCTTTGTTGCTTTCCCCCACACCACCACTTCCCACTTTTACCGTCGCTGTAACCGCAGCGCAACCCACTCGCACCAACACATTCCCACACCATGCGTGAGTACCGCCGCGGGAGGCGCTGGCGAGGTCGCTTGGCTCACACTTCCATCTCGCAGGTCTCATCATCCGTGAAGGCACCGCCGACGTCGGCGAGTACATCGGAAACTACATTGCCAAGCGGTGAGTGCAGTTCTGCTTGGATTCGTTACGAAGGGCGCGAGAGGCGTACGATCATGTAGATGCCCCTGATCTGCAGTCTCTTTCTCGAAAATACGACGATCTACGCCAGATACGATTGCTGATACGCTTCTCGCAGTATCAACGACTTCAAGCCCACCGCAGATCGGCCCTTCGTGCTCGGCCTGCCCACAGGCGGCTCGCCGATCCCCACCTACAAGCACCTCATCAAGCTCGTGAAGGAGGGCAAGCTTTCGTGCGTCCCATGCTCTTTTCTGTCTTGAACGCGACTGACGGCTTCGCTCAGATTCAAGAATGTCGTCACGTTCAACATGGACGAGTACGCGCAGCTCCCGCAGGACCACCCCGAGTCCTACCACACCTTCATGTTCCGCGAGCTCTTCTCGCACAGTGCGTGTTCCTCCCTCTCACTTCGTTGCGCACGCTGACCGCTTGGCAGTCGACATCCCGCCATCACAGGTAAATATCCTGAACGGGAACGCGAAGGACCTGATCGGCGAATGCAAGGCGTACGAGGCGAAGATCAAGGCGATGGGCGGGATCGAGCTGTTCCTGGGCGGGATCGGCGAGGACGGGCACATCGCGTTCAACGAGCCCGGGTCGTCGCTCGCGAGCCGCACGCGCATCAAAACCCTCGCGTACGACACGATCCTCGCGAACGCGCGCTTCTTCGGCGGCGACGTGTCCAAGGTGCCGCACATGGCGCTCACCGTCGGCGTCGCGACCGTGCTCGACAGCCGCGAGGTCGTCATCGTCGTGACGGGCCAGCGCAAGGCGCTCGCCCTCACGCATGCCATCGGTGCGTGATTCTGTTTGATACGCGGGGGACTCGGCTGACAGTTAGGGGTGTACGGCGCAGAGGGCAGCGTGAACCACCTGTGGACTCTGTCCGCAGTCCAGCTCCACCCGTGGGCACTCATCGTCGCCGACGAGGACGCGACAGCAGGTACGTGCCCGTCTTATCCTGTGGCGTGTCACCGCGCACGACTGACGTCTGTCAACTCGACCCGCAGAGCTCAAGGTCAAGACCGTCAAGTACTTCAAGTCGATCGAGCGCGTGCAAGACGAGGTCGAGGCGATGCACGCCAAGCTGAAGGACGACCCCGTCGGCAGCATGGAGTAGATCCTACTCCCACCCACCCCATTGCATCGTGCCGCTGGGCCGCCGTGGGCGGCGCGCCGCCAGCACGAAAAGCTGGCGCTAGACCTCATCCCGATCCTTATCGACATAACAATAACGAACGAACCAACGCGTGTCAGCGTGTAGACTGTAATGTATAATAATTGTAACGAACAACGAGTCGCTTGCATCTGAATCTGCGTGGCGCGGTTGAAGAACTTAGTCTTACTGAGGACCCATGATGTCGAGAACAGGCCGCCGTGTGGCTAAGCTAGCAGGACGACTACGTAGATGACTGGGATCACCGCGTGTCGAGCTGTACGCTGTATTGGGTGTATCTCTCCTGAGTCCTTACGGACCTTCCGACCTGTTGTGAGGTCTTTCTCACTCTGCTTCCCGTCAGCGGGTACGGCGCCGTCTGCACACGCGTGACATCAATGTCTACCGCGATGCTGAGCGCGTGGAGTGAACAAATAATGGGAGGGCATCTGAAGTATGTTTCCTCGGGCTGTCGCGTCGAACGCAAACCATGTCACGTCCGCGTATGGATAGCCCTGGCAAAAGACTTGACGCACACTAGAATGCGAGCTGGCTGACCTACACGTCCGTCAGCGCCAGAGGATTCGGGACGGCTGTATCACGGACTCGGAGGAGCGTGAGAAGGATGGCAATCCCACATTCAAATTCCGCTTCCTGTGAGCGTGCGATGTGGCGTACATAGTGTTATTGATCGTCACTGGTAGGACGAAGAGGACGCGCTTCAAACTTTGCTACCTCCCGCCTCTTCCACGGGCTGCGCGGCCTCAGCGCCGCCCGCCATCTTCTGGTTCTGAACAATGCTCGCATCCGCAGGCGGCAGGTTGCTATTCGCCTGATCCACCGGCTGCCGTTTAGCGTCACGCACAGCACGGTCATCCTTGCGCTTGGTACGCTGTGCAACAGCGGCGGCGCCTGCTACTTTACGGGGGCGGCGCCTGTGTGCATCGATCTCGCGCGCACGGGCAGCGAAGAACTCACAGAATTCTTCTCTAGATTCTAGCCCTAGTTCTGGTGGAGTGCTCCCAGCTCAACGCAACCTGCATCACACGAACGGCAAAAGCACGCACCTTTGCGTAGTTGCGCAGCCCTGACCTCCGATTCCTCTCTATCCTTCTGAAGGGCCATCGGTCCAAGCACGCGTGTCACCGGTATACCATCCACCATGGTGTGCATATGAACGCGCCTCGACACTCCGCGAACCTTTGGGGCCTTCGGCATGTTTTCAGTTGGGGTTTCTGCGGAACGGCACAGTGAGCAGGAGATGCGGGGTATCATCGTGAGTCCGCTCGCAAAACCTAGACTTACACGGTGAGTGGCCTCGCGATGGGGCTTTTGTTACCTTCGACGTAGTGCGAATTTCTGCGAAAGAGCGTGCAACGCGCGTTGCGCACAAGTTTGAGAACCTCACGTGCTGATGCGGGCCCGGCAATCGCGACGTGGCGCGGTTCGATTCTGCAGAGTCCAGCGGCAAGCATACTGAACTTGAGCCCCACGTGCGGTCCAGTAAACAAATCAGCTGCGTAAACTGAAGTACGCTTCCTCGGGCCGTCTCGTCGAGTGCACACCGTGTCACGGCCGCGCATCGATACATCTGGCCAAGGACTTACATAACGCACACCAGAATGGCTGAATCACGGAGGATGGCAACAACACATTCAAATTCGGCTTCCTGTGAGCGTGCGATGTGGCGTACCTAGCGTTATTGATCGTCACTGGTACGACGAAGAGGACGCGCTTCAAGCTTCGCTACCTCCCGCCTCTTCCAGAGGATGCGCGGCCTCGGCGTCGCCCGCCACCTTCTGGCTCTGAACAACGCTCGCATCCGCCGGCGGAATGTCGCTCGTCTTCTTGGCCGCCTGCTGCCGCTCGCGAACAGCAGGACGGTCTTTGCGCGCCGTGCGGGGAGCGGCAGAAGCGGCGGCTGTTTTTTTGCTGGCGCGGCGGGGCTTGCGGGCTGCTTGCGCACGGGCAATGAGCAATTCACCGATTTCTTTACCGGACATGCCCTCGAAACCCATCTCTACGCGCCTTGCTCAACACACCGTACATCACATCGAAAAGCGAACGCACGCACCTTTGCGTAGTTGCGCAGACCTAGCTTCCGATTCCTCTCGCTCCTTCTGGAGGGCCATTGGCCCAAGGACGCGCGTCACCAATTTCCCGTCTACGATGGTGCTCGAACGGACGTGCCTCGACGCCCCGCGAATCTTTCCGGATTTCGGCATATTTCTGGTTGGAAAGGTTTCTGCGAATGTTTTTGTGGGTTTTCTGCGGGATGGCGCAGTTATTAAGAGACCAGTGAGTCCGCTCTCTGAATGGAGACTTACACGGTGAGTGACCTTGCAACTGCGCCTTTGTCGCCTTCGACGTAGTGCGAAAGAGCCTGCAACGCCAATGCAACGCGCCCAAGTTGGTTTACAGACCTCACGTGCTGATCCCGGCAATCGCGACGTGGCGCAGGCGCGTGCGACCAGCATACTGAACTTGAGCGCCGTGTGCGGTCCAGCAAACAAATCAGCCGTTTGAGTCGCTCTGAGAACTGTGAGATGATGTTATCGTTTCTCGAGGTCACGGTTTGCAGCCCTTCACGCATGCACTGACGACGATACCGGCCTGAACCAGTGTGACCGCCAAGTTGAAATCAGCCGTCGGGAGACGCACGCGGATGTCTTCGCCACGAACGGCAATGCGATGCAATTTATGTTTGCGTGGGTTCTACAGGCGGGTGTATCACGTAGTCAATGACGCGGGGCGTCTAACTCGCCCCCTTTCAAACCATCAATTGCTGCCGTCTCCTCTGTCCAGCTCGACTTCCTCCGCAAAATTCAGCGCCTCGAATGTGGCCATATCGGCAGGATGCATGTTGTGCGGGCGGATAACGCGCAGACATCGCGGGACGAGGCGAAGCGTCTTGCGGATAGCTAGTGCCCTCAGGAGATACGGGAACAAGTCCGTGTCTCTAGTCGTCAGCGCGTCCTCCCTGACCGTCATGCCTTCGAGCTCGAGGACGTCTAGTGCAGTGAGCAAATATGTCGTCGTAGGCGCCGCGTTTCCGTTGTTGTCAGCGGGTATATCGGGAGCTTCGACGGGGATTTGGACAGTGCTGTACGCCTCGAGGAAGTTCGGTACCGCTCCTGAGCAAACGCGTAGCTCGCGCAGCTTCGTGAGTCTCCGGCCAAGCGCCGTCCACTCCGTACGGGAGAGACTGAGCGAAATGGACATCGTCGTCAGCTCGGAGAGATCGACGTGTTCGAAAAGCTTGGACATGACATGTTGCTTCCTCTCCGCGTTTGACATTCGCATCCGCAGTTGCAGCCGGAGCATACCCTTCCACTTTCCTACGTCGCCGCATCTCGCTAGCGTTTGCAGTGTCTGCTCGGTGGTCCATACCTGTAGTTCAAAGATCGGCTCGTCGTGGACACCGATGCTACGGGGCTGGATGGAGCCTTCTGCCCCAGTACGCATGGTCTTTGCGGCAACCGCAGAACATATGGTGTCTTGGTTATGACTCGTCGTCTCCTCGTCAAAAGTCAGTCGAACCGCGGTGGATGAGGGGAATTTAAGGTGATGCAGCATGTGTATGCTGAGAATACCGATGCCGCGATTTTCGCAGAGGGAGAGACGGTCAAGGGAAGACAAGGTGACCTTTCGGCTTGGGGGAGTAAAGACAGCAGCGTCCTGCAAGTCTTCGCCGCGGAATACGTCGTGAAGGCTCAGGTACAGGAGTTTTGGTACATCCTGCAACAAGCGGACCAACTGTGCCATGAGGCACGAACGTCCCCCGAGGTAGAGGCTCGTTAGACGTGGGCGAAGGAGGCTTTGCAAGAGTTGGACATCCTCTGTAATCCCGACGATGGTGAGGGTCGAGAGCTTTGGGAATTCCATGGTTGAGAGTAGAGGAAGAGGAGGGCAACGACTGAGTTTGGTTTCAAGTCGTAGCCGCTCCAAGAGAGGGGCTTCGAGCGTGCTGTGTTCGAGAGACGACAGGAGGACGAGGACATCGTGTGAAACCCTGAGATCGAGAACTTCGATGCGCGGAAGATGTTCGAAGACAAACTTGTACGAGAGGGCCTCCGCCGCTACGGCGAGCCGTGTGCGGGGAGGACGGAAAGTTCGAACCGTGATTGGTAGACGTCCGGCAAGCGAAATAGACTGATGAGTCAAATCTTCATTTTGAAGGACAATGAATGTCCAAAGACGCGGCGTCTCCAATCCCACTTGTCGCCACACATGGCAAACGTGGAGAGCAGAGAGCCAAACGTAGGGCGTAGGTGGCCGTGCCTGTTGGTCTGGCTGCCGGTGAGGGCGCGGATGTGTCACGGAACGCGTATAGTCCAAGAACGCATTCGCTACATGCTGCTTCAGGATGCATGCGACCAGCTCTACGGGCAAGCGGCCGACAGCCGTCGATGAGTTGAGGCGTGTCTTCAGAGCGCGAACTTGCTCATCGAATAGCAGCAGTTCCTGGTGTAGCTGCGCTGCTTGCCGCCCGTGATCGTCTATGGCACGAAGGTGGTCTAGTTTCCGGACCGCGAACGACTGAATTTCGCTCTCGATGATTTGTCTTTCGCCAGAAATATTGTCGCTGCCGTCTGCCATGTCTGAAACGAACAAGAAAGCCATTAGTATTCACCATCCTTATGACGGACAACATGAAGGTCTCCAAACTTACTATTCAAGGCACGGAATGTTCAAGCTTCGAAGCACGGCGGTGGCCTGAAGGTCGCAGGCGCGATTGAAAGTGACAGGCACGGCCGAGTTAGGCTACACAAATTGTCTGCGGCAACTAGTATGAGGTCAATTCCGACTTCAACATGTTATGTGTGCAATATAGAAGGTTGCTTACTACCTGTGGGTTCCAGGTGCGGCACTGCGAAGTGGTTGCTTGCAAAAAACAGAAAACAGATTTTTGCAAGCTAACTACGTTACGTAATGTAACTCAGGTTTAGCGCCAGGGTGCCAACCTCGTTAGCCCTAGGAGCAGGTACAACACGGCGGGAAAAACAACTAGGTAACGGGAAAGGAGAAGGGGAGTCCAAGGAGCACAAGCTGGCAATTGTGGAAGAAAATTAGGCGCTCTATCTATCGACGCGCCACGCGCCGACGGTGATGGCGGCTTTGACGGCTTTCTTTCAACCACATCAGTCTCAAGGCCACATCGTTCGCCCCCTACAAGGACGCTTTGCGCGTTCAAACTCGCGAACCCACAGATCTGAGCATGCTACACTCGAGCGAAGACCGCAAGGACATCCTCCCAAACCGGGACGACGGGAACATATCGATTGCGCACTGAGCTCGCCCTGATGA
>ALYI01003924.1:0-22888 GCA_001969225.1 Ceriporiopsis andreanae CBS 279.92 | reverse complement strand
CCGACAGCCAGCAGAGAGGCGACCAGTACGGTACGATACGATACGATACGATACGATACCTATAGATGAGCAGTAGAAGACTATAGATGAGTGATAGAGACTTTTGCGCGTGAGATTGGGATTGGGATTGGGGGTTGTGTGTCCGATGTCCGAGTGTTCGTGCACATGTTCGTTGAAGGGGTTGTTCGCGAGGTGAGTACGATGAGTTCTAGTCCTTGAGACTTGTCGTTGAAGAGTTCATGAGTTGAAGTTGCGGTCGAGTTGCTGTCACACATGTTGCGCTTTGTTCTTTGTCCTTGAGGCCCGCATAAGTTAAAAGTTGAGAAATTGAGATGATGGGAGATTGGAGATGGAGATCGGAGTTGCGCGACGTTGAAGAAGGGGAGATGTTCGCTTTTCGCTTTTGGGTGGTGTGGTGGTGTTGGGTGTCCGTTTTGAGTGTTCGTAGATCGAGCCAAGGGCTTCGAAGAACTTGACGCAAGAACGAGATCACGGCCACAGTGGAGACAGCTCATACGAGGTGCCGACGGGAGCCATGAACCAGGTGCCCGTTTGCGGGCACTGCGTGAGGCCCCCGAAGCCGCAGTACGTGCGGCTCGCGCTGCCGTCTCGCGCTGGGGGGTCGACATGAGCTGAGTGGCACCAGCGACAATAGACGAAATAAGGGCGTACAATGCTCGAGGGTCTCGCGAATAGCCTTCAGCACGTCTCCAACGGTCACTCCGCGGGTGTTGTAGACGGTGATGGGGTAGGGCGACCCTGCGAGCTGGATCTGCATGCGGTCGACGGGCTGCGACACTGCGAGGTCGTCGCTATACGCGGCGACGTCTGGCGGCGGCGCGACGCTGGCGTCCCATGGGTCGCGGCCCCCGCTGAGGATGTAGTGCACGGTGAGGATGCGCGTGCGCGGGGGCGTGTTGGGTGGCGTGAGGAGGCCATCTGCGATTAGACGTGATCAGCATTCAGATAGAAGACGGCGATCGTCGATGCGGATGTTGCCACGCACTGAACATCATGGTGGGAGCCTCGAAGGCGCTCGGGGGCAGGTCCCGCGGGTGCATGTACGGCGCGGGCGGGTACGCCAGCGGGTACGCGGGGAGGGCGTTGGGGCCGATGTACGGCGTCGGCGGCGGGTACGGGGAGGGCGCGCCGCTGCGCACTCGGCGAGAAGAGGCGGGAGACGTCGGCGACGGCGGGTACTGCATGCTGGAGTCGGCGGGCGGGGGAATATAGTCGGTACACGGGCGGGTCGCTGGCGGGGAGATGGCGGTCGGGGAGACGGCGTGTGAGGGGGTCCCGACTGACTCGGTCGGTTCTTATACGCGCACGGCTCGCGTGGTTCTCGGCAGGCCGACACCGGTCCCCGACGGGGCGGGCCGCCATCGCGCAGCGTGCGGGCAGAGGGCGAGTCAACGTCGCCCGGCGAGCGCGCGCGATGCGCTGATAACAGCTCCGTATTTGGCAACTAGGCGCACAGTTACTGGGCCGACGCATGCTATATCGGGGGCAGGCCGACATGTGCCCGCCCTCGATCATTGTTCGCCTCCCGGCATGGCGGCGGCGGGGCCTCGAGGCCCGGTTATTAGGGTGCGTGTGTTCGGGCTCGCCCCCCGCCATTGATGCACAATGCCGCCGCATGGCCCCGACGTCCCCGAGCGTTGATGGGGGCGGCGTGGCCCAGGGGATCTGCCCATTGTCGTCCGCGTCGTGCAGCGGGTTCGGACCTCGCCCCGCCAGACAATTACAAATGCGATTAGAGTTCTCGACGTGCACCCTCCCCCGACCCACCAGCCAAGCAAGCGCTGCATCACCCAAGCCCAAGGCCATGGGTTCGACACTACACGCACGTCGTACACGCCCACCACTCCCATAGCACATCCCTCCCCATCGCTTCATCATATTTCAAGCTCAAGTTGCTTCCGCGCACGAAACCGTCTTGCACCGCCAAAACGCGCACTGCCATACACACCCTACTCCCGACAGGCACTGCACCCTGAACACTGCAAATGATCATCCTCGAGTCCGACTGGAACGAAGCCGCGGGCGTCGAGGGCGAGGACACGGGGAGCCCTGTGCGAGTAGAGCCTGCCGTGCCGCCAAGGTGCGCACCCTTTCCAGCTTCGAATGCTACTACTCGGGCGCCCTGTCTCCGCAGGGTGCGCTGTGCTGACCGTATCGCACCCGCAGCTATGTCGACGTCGCAGTAGAAAACGCACAAAGCAACTCGGCGTGCCAGAGCACAGTCGCTTCGCCAAGGCCGCCCTCGCTGGGGCGTAGTCCGGGGTCGCAAAATCAAAGCTGCGCCGTGCTCGCAGATCCCCCGCCCTCTGCGCGAAGTGCGTCGTCCTTCAGCACGCCGCCTGCCAGCGAACGGCTTCCTGGGTGCGCTTTCCCCCTATGTGCGCTTGGGCCGTCGAGATACTTACTGTGATGGCTAGGTACAGGGCGTCGCTGGACTCGGCGCGCACGGGCCCGGTCACGTACACCTTCACGCCCGTCGAAGGCACGTCCAACGCGATGAGCGTGCGCGTGCAGACCGCCCTGCTCCCGCTGTACCACATCGCCGTGCGCCTCAACTGCTTCATCCCCTCCTCGTACATCACGGTCATCACGCGCGGGGACGAGTTCGGCGAGGAGGTCGGCCAGTTCGAGTGAGTCGCGCGATCACCATCAGTCTGTCTTATTGCAGTATATGCGCACGGATGCTCATTGGTGTACACGGAACGTAGGATGGGCGTGTCGGTGCGGAACGGCACGGTCACGATGCACGGGCGCGAGAAGCTCATTGACACGGTGCTCGAGAAGGTCGGGAAGCGGGCGTCGGTACGTCGTGCTCCTCTATTCCAGCGTATATGCGCCTCATTCTGTCTCGCAGCGAGCATGGAGATGGAAGTTCGGCCCGGACGACACCAAACACCTCAGCTGGACGTTCGACAGCCCCGTCAAATACGTGCGTCGCCCATCCCTTTCACCCCGTCTTCCTAGCCTCTCCCATTATCTCTCATTTGGACATTTGCTAACGACCAACGCAGTGCTACTGGGGCACGAACGTCGGGAACGGCGCGACGCTCCTCGCGACGTTCACGCCGCCGCCACTGACCCCGCGGGCGGACGGGCGGCCGTCGCCGCTCGCGGCGCTGAAGATGTACCCCGAGGGCCACAAGCTGTTCGACCACATCCTCGTCTCTGCGCTCATACTCGAGCGGCGGCGGCTTACGCCGACATAGCTCGCCGCCTGCGATCCCCCGACCATCGCGGACTTGGCAAGCTTGCGGTCGAGGCTAATGTGGGGTCGACGTCGATGCGCGGATCGCGAGGTTCGCATGGGCGCCGATCCCTGTCCACAGGATTCACGTCCATACACGACCTCTCTTCACATCTTTTGGTCTTCTTTCGCATACACATTCTACATCTGCATGCTTTCGCGTTCGTATACGCACACAGAGTTCGGAAGTCGGACTACTATTGCTACCTGCTAATCTTATTGCGATATTTACAATCGGAACTACAATTTCTACAACATGCAACATATAGCGTCGCCCTGATGGAGGCTTTCATTCGTTTTGCATCTGCCTCCTCTCGGCGTCCTGCGTGCGTTGATACTCAAGTACTCACGGCTCACTACTTTCTAGCCAAATCGCTCTTGTATAGTATCGTGGTATATCGCACTTATCGTTCTTCGCGCAGACCTGTCGCTTGGAGCAGGGAACAGGGAACAGGACATGGGTAATCTCGCTCCCTGTCCCTCTTCTTGCCTCTCTTTTGACGGCAAAACTACCTACAGGAACAGCGTCTTCCGGGGTGTTAGTACTTACCGTCCCGTCGGACCGCGGGCTCAGGTCAAGGGACGCGCCACAGGGTGCGTATCCACGTTCACATTCATGCACACACGTCCGCATGCAATGGGCGATCGTGTTGACTTCGCTCCACTATGCAGATCGTGCTTCATCGTGCACTGTGCACTGTGCATTGCACCCGACCATGTCCATATCCATAATGATCTAACGCGCTTCAAGCCACAGAACAACGCACCAGCTCCCGTCCCTGCACATTGCACGTCTCAACATCTGGCTTACCCTTGCGTACGTCCGGTCCTTATCGGTCTCTTATCGGCGCGTCATTGCCCGATCACATTCGGCATGCTTTCAACCTTGTATTTCAGGCTGCAGGTGTGGGCGACTCTGACTCTGACTCACACACGCGCGTTGACTCACACATCGCAGACGCAGAAAATCTTTCCGGGCGGTGTACGTACGCGTTCACGCAGAAAACCTTTCCAGGCGGTGTCCGTGCTCAGTTTAAAAGTGGTCGGTTCAGGTGAGCTTGTTCTCTCACTGACATCCCACCCCCTCCTGAGTCCTCACTGATTTCCACGTTCAGGGTTCTTTCTGTAGAGTTAGATACACCATGACGCAGACCGTCGTGTACAACGGGACTGTGAAGCCCACGGAACCCACAGTGCTCGCTGGGCGCTCGCACTACCAGCTTCGCAATTCAGATCTTATGCTCGGCTTCAAGGTGTGTACGCGTGCCCTAACCTATTCCTTTGTCTTGGCGGCCGTATGTGACACATGCCCGTGTCCATGTGTATCGGTCGATTGTGTACAACTCGCGCTTACTCCATGCCTATGTTGATGCTGCTACTAGGTTGATATCGCGCATATCGTACCCGGCCCAATCGATCTGAGGCGCTTCGAGGACGCGCTCGCGCGCACGCTGGCGGTGTACCCGCTCTTTGCGGGGCGGATGCAGCGCGCCAGGGAGGCAGGGGAGTTGTGGCAGGTGGGAGGACGCCGTTATCTTTATACTTTGGATTGTTTGACTGACTCTCACGCGTCTGCGCACGTTCATCTGGACTTTTACCTTCACCTTTACGTCTTCGTTCTTCTTCGGCGTTCTTCCTTTGCACCCTATGATTCTCTTGGCAGATTCGCCTGGCGAGCAGCGGTGTCCCGGTGACGGTGCTCGAGAGCGACGCGGATCGCGAGGTGCCGCACAACTGCGTCGTCCAGAGCCCGTGGACGCTCTCTCAAGGCGTGAAGATTGCGCGCCAGTGGGACTACGATTCGGACGAGCCGCTCTTGCGCGTGATGCTCACGCGGTTCACGAAATTGGGCAGCACGTCCATCGGCTTGTCTGGGAGCCATGCATGCGGTGCGTCTCCTCTTGCACTGCCAGCCCGTCCTGTCGTGAGGATCATCTGACAATGTGATCCATACAGGCGACGGTTTCGTCTTCCTCCAATTCGCGCGCCTGCTCTCGCAAAACTATCAGGGCCTGCCACCCCTCGACGCGCCGCCGTCATACGCCCCACTTCCCACATACGAATTCGACCCAGATGCGTACGGCGAGATCCCCAAACCGGACATCGAGCGGACGTATGACGTGCACGACACGCCGCCTTTCGCTCGGCCCGGGTTGGTCAAGCCACAGAGGGTCAATCTGCACTTCACTACAGAGCAAGTACTCGCGATACAGCGTGCGGTGCGGGCCATGGCACCACCTACGGACAACCTGCGGATCTCGCGCCAGGACGCGCTGTGGGCCCTCCTAGTGTATTGCATGTCCAATGCGGACCCGGATTGTTCGCCGGCGAGGCTGAGCACCATCGTCATGGTACGCTCTTCTCCTCTCGCGTCCCGGACGCTGCTCACAGAGATTTACATAGAGCCGCGGCATCGAACCTCGGCCGGCGACTGATATGACGAACGGGCTCATATGGGCGGTGACCGACCCTTCTGAGGACCTCGCGGCGGAGACGATGTACACGATCGCGCGACGCGTGCGAAAGTCCGTGGACCGCATGCGCGACCCCGGATACGCGGCTGCGTGGGACGCGTCGCACAGCGAACCGATCCTAGCGATCGCCAACGCTGACCAGGCCATGAACTTTGTGCAGCCGCCCGGACACTGGGTCCTGAATTCTACATGGCGGTACGTGTCTTCCTCCTTCTCGAAGCTTGCTCTGCCGCTGGTTGCAGTTTTTCGTCTGAGCTGACTAAATCGTGGCACAGCTTCGACTGGACGTCAGCACACTTCGGGTACGAGGGCAAAACGCGGTTCTTCCATACCACCTTCGACGAGCCACGGTACGCGAAGATGTTCCAGCCGAATCCTGTCCTTCTACCCGACGGAACATATCGTCGCCCTTGCGAGGTGGAAGTAACGTTTTACCTGCATAAGGAGGCCAAAGTGAAGTTCAGGACCATTCTTCGCGAGGAGTTGCGGAAGTTGGGTATACCTACGGAGGCAAAATTCATCGAGACGTCCTAACAGTTACTTGTAGACATGTCGCTATTGATCGCTGCGCCCCTCAATAGATGTTTCCTGCGAGTATGCAGCGTGCTTTGAACGCGTCAGATCGGTCAGTCTCTGCCATACATCTACGCGTCTTGTCGAGGTCGACTTCAAGCAATACTTTCCTGATAGTGCAGTCGAGCATGTACGTGCCACTCATCTACTTATCATCTCTGTGCGCTGACGGCGTCGTAGTGATTCATCGGTGGGGGACTGCGCGATGTTGATTGCTCCATTCACGAAACCGACGCTCATGCACGTCTAGACATCTACGTTTCTGATTTTACGTGGCGGCGCGGGCCCACCGCATGTCCGTGCCTACAGACATTGTAACTATCACGGCTAGCCAGTAGTCGAAGTGCCATCATATCATTTGCCCATTCAACTTGGCCGAGCTGCGTAATTTTGGGCTATTTAAAGGTGGTCGGATCGTCAGGTGTGCAGGTCTTCTCTCTACCGTCCCAACACCTCCTGACGTTTCCTAACTTCGATTACAGATTAGAGCGAAGTCATGACGCAGACTCTCGTATACACCGGGAGCGTGAAGCCTACGGAACCCACAGTACTCGCTGGGCGCTCGCATTATCAGCTTCGCAACGCAGACCTTCTTATGCTGGGGATAAAGGTGTGTTTGCACGTCCGGGCATTGTGCATACGCACGCCCTTGTGCCGTACCCAATCGTATTCAGCTCATGCTGACTCCACCCTTGTGTTGATCCGGCTAGCTGGACAGCGCAGTCATTGTACCCGGCGTGATTGATATAGAACGCTTCAATGACGCGCTCGCACGCACTCTGGCAGTATACCCTCTGTTTGCGGGAAGGATGCAGCGTGCCAGGGAGGCGGGCGAGCCCTGGCAGGTGAGAGGACATCATACCGTATTTCAGCCAGTGCTCACGCGCGTTCTTGTCTTTCTGGTCATCTCATCATCTTCTCCGCATCCTATGGTTCCCTTATGACAGGTCCGCCTTACGAACAGCGGCGTACCGGTGACTGTGTTCGAGAGCGACGCACATCAAGAGGTCCCGCACAACTGCGCCGTCCAGAGCCCATGGACACTTTCTCAAAGCATGCCTCTCGTGCGCCAATGGGACTACGACTCGACCGAACCGCTCCTACACATGACGCTTATTCGCTTTACAAAGCTAGGGAGCACATCCGTCGCCTTATCCGGAAGCCATGCGTGTGGTGCGTCCTGACTTTCCTTGCGCATTGTTGGATGTTTGGTTTTTGGACACGTCTGACCGCGCATACAGGCGATGGATTCGTCTTCCTCCAGTTCGGACGCTTGCTCTCACAGAACTACTTGGGCCTGCCTTCGCTCGACGCGCCGCCGTCCTACGCACCCCTCCACACATACTCATTCGATCCGGACATATACGGCAAGATCCTAATGCCCGACATCGAGCGAACATACGATGTACACGACACGCCGCCCTTCGATCGTCTCAGCCTAGTGAAGCCAGTGCGAGTTGATCTGCACTTCACCGTGGAGCAGGTGCTCGCGATCCAGCGTGCCGTGCGGCTAATGGCGCCAATTATGGAGGACGCACGCGTCTCGCGTCAAGACGCGCTGTGGGCTCTTCTGGTGCACTGCATGTCCAAATCAGGCCCGGACTATGCACCAGAGATACTGAGTAGCATTATCATGGTATATTCTATACATCGCGCTTCTCGTTTCTACTCACTGACAGGTACCGCAGAGTCGTGGCATTGCACCACGGACCGCCTCTGACATGACGAACGGGCTCATTTGGGCAGTGACCGACGCTTCCAAGGACCTTGCCGCGGAAACGATATATACGATCGCATGTCGCTTGCGGAAGGCCGTGGAGCGCGTCCGCGATCCAGGATATGCGGCCGCATGGGACGCAGCACACAGTGCGCCAGCATTGGCCGCCGCCAATGCCGATCAAGGTGCAAACTTCGTGCAACCTCCCGGGCACTGGGTCCTCAACTCGACTTGGTCGTATGTGCACTTCTGGCATCGACATTCTTCCTCCGAGCTGAGTAATCGCATATGGCAGCTTCGACTGGACGTCTGTGCACTTTGGCTACAAGGGACAGACACGTTTCTTTCAATCGATACTTGGTGCGCCGCGGTACGCGAAGATGCTCCAGCCAAATCCTGTCCCTATGTCTGATGGCACCTTCCGCCGGCCTTGCGAGGTGGAAGTTACGTTCTACCTAGATGAACGAGCAAAAGAAAAGTTTATGGTTATCCTTCCTGAGCAGATGCGGAAGTTGGGCATCCACAAGGGCGCGAACTTCCTCGGGACGTCGCAATATTCACCTGGTGATACACGGACCAGGCTATGAGCTTCGTGCAGCCCTGCGGCTACTGGATGCTCAACTTAACGTCACGGTACGTGCCCCTCTTAGCGCTGTAATTACTATTTTCCGCAACGCGGGCTCAATACCATGTGGCGCAGCTTCGCCTGAACGTCGGTTTGGGTATAAGGGCAGGACGCATGCTTCAAGTCCAAAACTTTTTCAAATTCATCATGTGCACTACGAGCTCCGACCTGCGAACATGTTCCAGTCAAACCCTGCCCTCCTCCCCAGTGGCACTTTTTTGCCCGCCCTGCGACTCGGAGGTAGAGGTGACGTTTTATCTGCACACGGACGTCAGACGAAAGTTCAGCCCCAAGCTTTTCGAGAAAATGTGGAAATTGAGAACCGACTCGGATACAGAGCTGATATTCACTATTTGACATGCAGATGACGTCTGGATCACCGCGCCTCGAGACGGATGTTTGTATGTTGAAAATCCGAGCGCTTAGGGTCTCTTCTGTGTCTGCTCAATTCTGTTGAGATCGACCCTACCCAATGCATCCATGATGTGGGCGAATGCGCACGTGTCTCTCGCAGTCTTATCACATATGTGCGCTGACGATGTTGTCGCGGGGTGTTGGATGTTGATCACCTCCTTCACCAATGCACCGCCACCAGAGTCTATCGTGGTCAGGACCGTCAGGTTCAGGTTTGGAACTGCGTCGGCGCTGTTATCAGGCCGCCCACCCCGTGTCATACCAGCGAGATTCATAAGTCTCGCGACATCATGTAAGTGCGACCGCGTGAAGTTCCGCTGTTCCTTGTAAGGACCACTGCGTGTTTGTCCGAATAATGGCTGTGTTCCAGCAGTGAGTCCTTCCCTGGACTCCTACAGGCCGCCCATAGCTAACTCGTATTCGCGTTTTCGAAGCGAGATCCCGTCGAACTGGGCGGGTCCGCACAGAACCAGAGCACGGACGACCACGAACCCCGGTTGATGCCGTGATGGTCCTCAGACATCGCTTGAAGTGTGCCACTCTCGGTCGTAGACCTTAGAGCCGAAGTGACACGCCGTGATACGGCTGTGCTGAGAGATGCTGAATGGTCTCTCAGGCATATTTATACGCCGCCACATTCACTGTCCCTCCAAACGTTTTCGTTTTGAAATCATGTCACAGGCTGTCGCATACACTGGCTCCGTCAAGCCCAGAGAACCCACCATCTTTGAAAGACAATCGTTCTACCAGCTTCGGAACGTAGACCTCTTATTGGGATTCAAGGTATGGGCATATGCGTCAGCGCAATCGAGAGTCTGCGCACCAAAGCTGATTGAATTTTAATTTGTTAGATTGACAGCGCACACGTTGTACCCGGTCCCATCGACATCGAACAGTTCAAAGACGCTCTTGCGCGCTCACTCTCGGTGTATCCTTTGTTCTCGGGGAAGCTGCAGCGGGCGCGGCAGGAAGGCGAGCCGTGGAAGGTGAGGAGCCCATCTGCTTCTATTCCCACTCGTTTTCACCTTTCTACTACACTTGTGCTCAGATACGTCTTACGAATGACGGCGTGCCATTTACTGTGATTGACAGTGACGCACCTCGCGAAGTCCCGCACAACTGTGTAATACAGCACCCATGGACGCTCTCGCAAGCTGTGCGACTGCCGCGCGTGTGGGACTACGACTCGGACGAGCCGCTCCTACGCGTGACACTTGTGAGGTTCACAAAGCTCGGGAGTACGTCCATCGGTTTGTCTGCCACACATGTGTGTGGTACGTCGGGCTCTGGGTATCAAAGACGCTTCTGGACCTGCTAACCTTCAATCGTGGTGCAGGGGATGGTTTCGTCTTCTTGCAGTTCGCACGCCTGCTCTCCCAACACTATCAGGGCTTGCCGCCGCTCGACGCGCCACCGTCGTATACCGCCCTCCCTGCCTATCCTTTCAACCCAGAGAAGTACGACAAGATCCCGATGGTGGTCCTTGATAGGACGTACAATGTGCGTGAGGGACCTCCCTTCATGAAGCCGGGATGGATCAAGCCACTGCGCTGTGACCTACACTTCACGGAGGAGCAAGTGATCGCTATACAGAACGCAGTACGGGCAATGGCACCTGCCCAAGACGAGACGCACATCTCACGTCAAGACGCTTTGCTTGGCCTCTTGATATATTGCATGTTCAAGGCAGATCCGGACTGTGCGCCCGATGAGGTGGGAACCATACTCACGGTGCGTTTATCATACATGGTTCCGGGCTACGACTTATCAGTGCTGCATGGTAGACCCGCGGTATCGGTTCACGCTCCGCCACCACCATGACGAACGCCCTCATCATAGCAGTGACCGAGCACCCTGACGACCTCGCTGCGGAGACGATGTACACGATTGCACGGCGCATCCGGAAGTCTATGGAGTATGTCCGGGACCCGGAAAATGCGGCAGCGTGGGAGTCAGCCCATGATCTCCCTATGCTTCAGGCCGCCAATGCTGGCCAGGCTACAAATTTCGCGCCAGCTCCTGGTCAATGGATTCTCAACTCTCATTGGCGGTGCGTACCCGTATTATTCAAGGTGAAGTCAGATCTGACCAATCATTAGCCTCGACTGGGGATCTGCGCACTTCGGATACGAGGGAAACGTGCGGTTCTTCCATATGATGCTCGACGAACCGCGGGGGGTCAAGATCTTCCAGCCGAACCCCATCGTCCTGCCCGATGGAACCGTTCATCGGTCCGGAGTGGTGGAGGTCACCTTCTTCCTGCATAAGGTGGCAATGGCGAAGTTTGAGACTATTCTTCCTAGCGAGATGCGAAGACTAGGTCTGGAGAATGCAGAATTTGTCGAGCGGTCGTGAGTGGTATGGTCTGACCAATAATTGTCCCTAGAACGCTGTGAATATATTGACGCTTCAAGAACGCTGATTTTCAAGTTATCGACGGTTGCGGCTTTGGCCACTTGCTCCCTGGGGACCAGCTGCGGCACCTCTACGCATCTCATCTTCGTCGAGTCCCGCCTCTGCTAATATCTTCTCCACTTCCTCTAATATCGGTTTATACGCAACTGGAGGTGATGAAGTCAGTGGCGTGGCGAATGTTGAAGTCGGTTCAAGAGCCTACTGTAGCGGTCCTGTGCGCGCGAGAAACCGTCTCTGCGAAGTAGTTTGCCTCGGTTGTCGCTCTTTTCATGCGCCTTTCCGGCCCAGTATTCTCCTAAGAAGGCCCCTGGTTAATTGAGATGTCGATGACGAGAAGCGGAGCTGTACGAACGGGAGCGAGCGTAGAACATCGCAAGGGTCTCGCCCGGAAGAGGGGTACTGGTAATGTCTTCCGCTGACCGAGTGCTATCTTTCGCAACTCCTAGGAAAGCAGTGGCTTGGGTTCGTAGTGACTGGTATCGAACACAATGAGGTCAGGGCCGATTTCAAATGGCTTGAAAGCTCACTTCTGTGGTTTCGATCTCAACCTCTTTGCTTTCGATGTTCTCGGCCTCCTCGGCCACAACTTCTAACTCGTCTATGCCATCGTCAAAGTCCAATAATTCCTTCTTCGACACCACTGGCGAAGACACAAGGGTGCTGTGATCGTCGTCCTCGTTCTCATCATCGTCTTCGTCGTCCTCATCGTCATCTTCATCATCGCTGCTGCTTTCATCACCGGCGGCGATCTCGATATCGCTGCGCTTGAGAGTGATGTACTTGTCGAGTTTATCGAGCTGGATAGAGTGAAAGTCGTCGAGGGTGTATTCTCGGGAGCCTTTCTCAAGAATTCCGCCATATCTAGTGTGTTATTGGCCATGAGCACGCGGAACAAATTTGACGTTCCGACCACGCACATGTAGAGAGCGTTTCGAAGTACGGCTAACATCGCGTTGTACCGTGGAATCGGTGTCGTCAAGATAGGATCCTCGGGATTTAACTCGGCTTCAGGTTCGGCGAGTGGTGTCGATGCGGTAATTAGTGGCGTTGCCGCCGCTTTGGCTTTGAGCCAAGGTTTCTCTTCCTGCAGGACATGATTCTTGAGCGTGCCCGATTAATGCAATGCTTTGATTGATACTTACCTCATCGCTCATCGCATCCTCTCCTACAGTAATCTCGTCGTCGTCGCGTTCCTGCTGTTCCTTCTGGGACTGTTGAGGGACTGCTTGTTTCTTCTTTGGCCGTGACCTCTTCTTGGGCTTCTTCAGAGCCATAGAGAACCACCGTCCGTTACCCGTGATCTGGTAACCGTTGCTGCGTGGCCGTTTACTGAAGAACAAGGCGAAAAGAAAGACACTAGTAAGACATACAGGTCGTTATGAAAGACGCTCTCCATAGTCTCTTCACTTGTGTCTTCGTCAGTCACACCTCCGAACATTACGCCAGTATTTCTCGCAGCCCAGAGTGCCATGGTGCATCCAGAACGCAAGCATGGTGCGTACGCTGTGGATGGACGTTTCCGACGCTCCCACTTCACAATCGGGAAGTCGCCAGCTTTAGAGCCACCAGCTTGACCCGCTTCGGGCATTGTAAGTCTACACACAATTAAGCACACTCAGCACACGAGTGACACCAATCACGACTTACTTCAAAAACCACGTATCTTCTAGCATTACACCGACCGGACGGCTTCCCTTTACGTATTCCTTGCAGTATCCGCCTACAATTCTCGATATTAGCAACAGAACCGATACACGATGAAAAGTAAACGCACCATGTAGCAGGATACCTTCCGCCGTCGACAAGAAGGAAAACCCACTTCGGGGACTGCGCATACGTGAAGCTTTGCTCCTTCCTAGAACCGAACATTACACTCACGAAGGCTTCCGTTCGTTCTCCTTGAATTCAACCTGCTTCCACTTATATTCTTGTGTATCAAATATCCAGAGATCGTTCAGGTAATTGGCTGCGCAATCAAAGAAGCGTGAGAACAGGTCAAAAAGGGGATGATATGTGAAACATACTTCTTATTCCGGGATCGTAAAAGCCTCCAAATAACACCACATAGTGTTTCCACATGGCCATTCTGTACGTTTGGTTCAGAAATCTATTGCACAGGGACAATGTATGCGCCGTACCGATGCCCTGAACGAGCCGTAGGTCGTATTTTTGTCTCTATCCGATCCCACAGATGCGTGGATATGTCGAAGCACCAGAAATCCCGGTAATGATGGAAAGTCGTTTGATGAAGGCTGGAAAATTCACCACCTATCATCAACGGCCCGGCGCGTTGAGACGTGCAGGACTCCACGGAAAGTACAAGCCACGAACCGAAGAGGAAAAGCTTCCCGCCGCCAGCTGGGCTAGCCACGACCGCATGGGCAGAACGAGGGCCTGGACAGGTTGGACACACGAACTTCCGCCATTCGTCCTACAACAAATATCAGAGGGCTTGCTTGAAACACGAACGAAGCCTTGACGGACCTTCTCAGGCGTGTAACGAAAGACGTCGTTGTAGAAGTACTTTCCAAAACGCGAAGCTCGATCAGACCACAAACGTGGCAACAAAAAAAATAGACTCACAGCTTTCCCATCTTCACTGAATAACTCTCCACCAATGCACCACAAATGGCTACCAACCGGACACGGGGTGAGGGTCGCGTTCGCTCTCCGGCTCGGCGGGCCTTCTACCAGTTCTTCAGTGACTTTGTGCGCATTCTCCCAATCTCTTCGCATCTACTATACATCGTGTCATGTAAGCGTGTACGCGTGAAGATCGCGCCTGGGTTGTCACCTTGTCGAGAATAGCCTCCAGATCCTCGTCGTCGTCCTCATCGTTCTTGCCCGTGATTTTCTTCTTCTCTTTGCGTTCGACCTTTTGCGCAGCCTTGGCTTTCTTTGCGGCTTTCGCTAATGCCTTATTTTCCGCCCTTCCCCCTTTCTTCTTAGCCATGATGGCAGGCTGGTGAGTCGCGTAGATGAGATGATGATCGTCTGGGGCAAGCGTGCGGGGTCAAAATAATCAGACGCCACAGATCGGGTGATCGTGATCTAGTTCGGGCGTCTACGCGTTAATTGTTCCTTGAACACGAACCTCAAGCTGATCTGGCGCAGATATTCCGTCTTCTCCGTTAACATCGTCTATACAGGTCGATTCTCCGGAATCCAACCTCCTTACCTATTATTTTTACAGGATTAACAGGATTACCGCCGGAGCAGATGGCTCTCACCTTCGATGAACCTCCTCTGTCTTTGGTGCAGGCGAACGCTCTGGCCGGCTTTTTCGCGGTGTCATACGTCGGCTGCCTCTACGTCTCTCAGCACACGCGAATAAGTTACGGGTCGACGCCTGGTGTTGCCAGCGACGGTCAGCGTGCTCGACAACGCGATGATCCCGAAGTCATTCGTGCCCGCCTGTTGGCCGTATCCGTGAGCACCGCTTTGAGCTGTACTGCGCTCTCCGTGGTTGTTTGGTCCCTGCTTCCCGCTCACTCGAACGTGCGTTTTACGGCTACCTTTCTGTCTGGTTTTTAACAGAGCTGATATCATCGTTTGGTACAGTTTTCGACTGCCATCGTCTCGACGCTTCAGCGCCTGGGTATTACCAGCGCTGTGGGACCATTGCCAAGTCTTACTGCACCTATTCTGTATCTTGGACCCTTATATGTCACGTATCTAAGTGGATCACTACCACTACAACGTAACTATAGCGTCAAGGGTCAAGTCGCCCCAATAGTCGGTACTTGGATTGGATGGAGGAATTATATCATCGTAGGTATTTCCCGCACCAAGCCGCAATATCTAATTAATCAATTCCAAAGGCACCAATCACGGAAGAGCTGGCATTTCGAGCTTGCGTGCTCGCCGCATATCATCTGGCGGGATGCTCATCAAAGAAGATGATCTTTCTCAGCCCGCTGTGGTTCGGGCTTGGTGCGTCACTCATCCCTCACGACGGGTCGCGAGCTGATACAATATGTCCCCAAGCCCACGTACATCACGGATGGGAAGTGTACCACAAGCAGGGACGGTCCGCGCGTGCGCTCAAGATCGCGATCCTATCAGTCGGTCAGCACGATTCATTTCCACCCGTCGCACTCACAGCCTCTGACTGTTTTCGTTCAGTGTTTCAAACGGCCTACACGACGCTATTCGGCTTCCACTGCGCGTTTCTCTTCCTGCGCACCGGATCGATATGGCCATCGATCATATCGCACGCGTTCTGCAACATAATGGGCTTGCCCGGATTCGCTTCTGATATCGCAGCGTTTCCCGAAAAACGCATCAGTAAGCCGTGCTCGCTGTATCTCATTTACTGTTTTAATCTTTGTTTTAGTCATAATAGGCGCATATTTCACAGGAATCATTGGCTATGTCTACACGCTTACTTCTTGGACGCGTGGTTTCAATAGTTTATATTGGGCCACGCACGGAGTGGCCGTAGCATAAGTATTGATCGGGAAACGCTTTAGACGTGATCCTACTTCGATTGGCCTTATTTTTACACATGTTAAACTCGCATCCTCTTGAATGCATCGACCGAGCTTAATGTCCGCTGCCACGTCTAATCGCTGTGTACCTGGCTACTCTTGCGCCTCAACACGCGTCGCGAACGCGCGCGTCAGATTGCAGCACGTGCCGCCATATTGCGGCAATGTCTGGCGCCTAAGTTGGACCCGCCTCACTGCTCGATATGATTGTCGACTCGGCCGACGGCTCTGGTAGGCAGCGAGCGCAGTGCCGATAGCTTCGACGAAGGTACTGAACAGTATGCTAGATCCGTTCAGCGATGCCGCTAGTCGCCCAGCCTCTCCGACGGGGACATTGCTGCCAGAGTACGCCAGTCTGTGCTGTCAGAGGTTGCGCAGTCCCCAGTACTAAACTTGTACGCTTCTTGCGTTCTTAGCTATGTATCGGGAACTGGAATAGGCGGTAATGGACGGCCACCTAGGTGAGGTAACGACTCTACAATCACAGACATCGCACGGCTAACGTCAACGCGTCACAATCTCTCCTCGGGCACACTGTGCGTCGTACAGCTACACCCCGCCTACGCGGCCGACGCAACCGCTCACGTACACGTTTACCTCGTGGAACACGAGCCTGATGCTCCTTATGCCGCCGCGCACGGTGCGCGACCGCTCGCCCGTGTGCAACATCAGCGTGACGCTGAACCTGAACCCGTTCGCGCCGCTCTCGTACATCACGAGCGTGCGCCGCGGCGGCATGACCGACGGCGCGCTCATCGGAGAGTTTGAGTGAGTAAGTTGGCCCGACCGTCTGTCGCGTCCTCGGGGTTTGGCCGTGCTGACCGGCCTCGGCGATGCGTCTGCAGGATTGCGATTGCGCACCAACGTGCGACGGTCAAGCTCGGAGACCGCTGGACTCGCCTCTCCAACGTCTTGATCAGGATGAACCAGCCTGTGAGCCGGGCCGTGCCTTTTCCGTCGGCCGGGGCTCACTTATCTTGTGCCTACAGAAAATGTGGAAATGGAAACTGGAGGGCGTCGAGCTGCACTGGGACTGCCGTTCGAAGCTTGACGACGGCTCTCCAATGTGTATCGTGTGTACCTCGTTTCTTCGTCCTGTGGCGCCTCATCGCATGACTGACGGTTCTCACGTTGCAGTGTTCGGATTACGAGGGACTCCAGCTAGCGTCATTCGTGCCGCCGCCTATAGACGCGTCCCCACCGCTCCCAGATGCAACGCTCACAGTCTTCCCAAGCGGACACGAATACTTTGATCACATCCTGATATCTGCCCTAGTTGTGGAGCGCAAGATGACGCTGTCCGCCTGACCCTCGAGGCCCGGGCGGCTCGGATTCCAGCCACACTCGGATAACGCGAAGCGGAAGTGGATCTTGTCCCGGCTCACTGTTTTGGCCGTTCCTGGCAAGCGTGCTGCGGCATTGTTCTCACTCCTTGGCACCAGACATGGCTCGTATGATGGGGATGGTATGATCGTGGCCCAACAACGGAGGTCAGGTCGTTACTATGGGCCCAGACCGTGGCGCAGGACGCCAGCAGGCTAGCACCGGAGAGGCGGTGTAGAGGGCGCATGCTCGGGATAAGGACATAACTATCTACAAGGATCTTTTTCACAATTTGGCAGGAAGCTACCAGGATCGATGCGTGTGTAAGAATGGAACCCCAAGCTGGGCAGATCCCTTCGCATTCGCTACCGTGGCTATGTGGTCTACGTCAGTTGTGTCGCTCATACCTGCGGATCCTTCATTTGAGGTGAGTTTTATAGAATCGAACCTCCGTACATTACCACGAAAAAGTCTCGAAGTTTCTGCATTAGCTAGCGCACATCAGTACACGAGGCCCAACGTCATGGATGGCTCCTGGAGGCCCCAATTGTCTGTGCCACTTGGTCAAGGAACAAGGCATAGCTAAACTGCAGGCAACGAGCGAATACGGTCAGTGGCGAGACGCACCGATGACGGGAACACAGCGGGAGGGATATCTGGGCGCGAGCGGTGTGTGGCGCGCGATCCGCAGCGGTCGCATTGCCAGCATAGCACTCATTCCCGATGCCAAAAGTACTTCACGCGATGCTCATTTGCCCGTATTCCGGTTCATCTGTCGGTGTCCGCTGGCCGTAGTAACGCTGTGATGGACATCGAAGATACGAGGCTATTCTAGATGTGTCGACGCGATGGAAAAGGATAGGCCCATTCGCATTACTGCAAAGGAACAGTACGGAGACATGTGCTGGCAGGTGAATTGGTGTAGTATGGAAGGCAAATGTTATCACAGCGGGCCGCCGGACAAGACAAACGGGGTGCTCTTGGATTAGCCGACAGACAATGGGGGAGTGTGGCGAGTACGCTAGCTGTCAGCGAGAGTCGTGCCCGAAAACAAAAGCCTGAGAGCGAGTAGGGAAGGGGAGAGATAGATGGGCGATGGAGGCAGAGAAAGGGAACGACCAAGATGGCTCGTTAGGGCGACGGGGATTGCCGAGAGAGGTGATCCGGGAGTTTTGGCAAGGTTGATATTCTGGACGAGTTGCCTCCTTCCCCCGCGGTCTGCTGGTCCAACTCGAGGCTGGTACCACCACGTTGACCGTGGAAGTTTTCATACCAGGCCCTTTTCATATCTACACTCGTCGCCTATAAGTCTCAGATCCGGTCTGCCTGTTCTGCCCCTCTGCTTCTTCATCTCAGCTCAGCCGCCCAATTCTCAGACATACCGGGTTACAAGGGTCTCGCTCATAACATAAATACCCCCGCTCTACTCTCCTCGATCCCCCATCTTCACCATGACCGAGTACGACTACTCTCCAGAGGCTTACGAGCGGTACCAAGCGACACTGAGGCGAGTCGACAACTGGGTCTCGGACCAAGCGCACCGGTCTCAGCAATACTCGTCTCCCTTTGGCGGACGGTCGATCTCGTCTCCACCACACCAATACGACGAGCCCTCGCCCTTCGAGCATCGACACGGCTCCCGAGACCGCTCTCGCTCGTCGTCCCGCTCCTCGTCGTCCACGCTCGTCCCTGCGCTGAAGCCAATACGCACGCACGACGTCTATGAACCGTCGCGAACGTCTAGGCATTCGTCGCGTTCTTCACCGCTAGCCTACTCTCCACCCAGCGGATACCCACCTGGGGTGTACAGAACATACGACTCCACGTCGAGGGACATCGTTCTTCCCCCACCACGGCCGGGAGAAACGTACGTGATCGTCCCGCCCAAAGGCAGAAGCCTAGAAATTGTGGTACGTGCCAAACGCTCTAGCATATGCTTATGTGACTCAAACATGTTCCCCGTGCGCAGACAGACGGCGGCACCAGCGTGTATTCAAGCAGAGGCAGCCGTCATTCAAGCCCGTCAATAAAGAAGCCCCAACCTCTCCTTAAGCGGATTTTCTCCAACATGGGACCTCCGCCATCGAGAGACAGCGGGCACGGTAGCAGCAGGAGCAGGAGCAGCCACCGGGATCGAACACGATCATACTAAGCTCCTGCCAGCACCGCCCGCACTGCGCTCGGCATCTGCGCTCATCCAGTCGGCGGGCTTTGCAGCTGCAGCGCAGCAGTACCCGCTCCCAGACCGAAAACCCTGCTCCCAAAACCACCACGATTGTCAACACGCCGCCTTAGCCACGGTACCCTAGTCGCCTTACAGCATAATCTTCTCTTGTCATACTGCGCACCCGAGCACGCCTACCCCGCATGTCGCCTCACGTCACGTACGTTCCCCCACACGATATCCACGTTGTACCTTGTAGATCATTCGTTCCCACGCGCCATCAGGTCACCCCTCAGCTTTTCTCCTTGGGCAGCACATTGTAGACGACAATTTCCTTTTCTTTCTTCGGTCATGACGCGACGCGACACATACTACAGCGACATTACAGCATACGACGTACAGACTTTGTTGGACGGGTAGATAGATCCTTGCTCCACGGTCTGGTGACACTGACGAGAGACACGGTGCGGCCGTAGAGCGCAAGTTTGTACAGTACCACATAGAGTTATCATACAGGTTATGGTCATTCCTGCCTCGAGTCGACGCATGGCACCGCTTGGAGTGGAAGAAGACCGCGCTAAGGGCCATGTGGCGTCAACGAAAGCGATCGAAACGCCGTCAAAGATAAAAGTACCCGGACCCGACGTCCCACGGAAAGTTCACACTCCATGTCGTCTGCTCAGGGGTCTCGTGTCCAGACTGCGTCAGGGGATTGAGTATAGGCTCGCCAGGGCACCCTGCCGGCATAGCCATCGAGGTGACGACAACATCGTCGTCGTCCCAAGCTTCCAGGCTGATTTGGCAGACGCCGAGGCAGTGCGCGCGCAGGTGGGGCGGACGCGAATACGTGCAGCAGCGGGCGTAATCGGACGAGGGAGCGCAAGCGTCAGGAAATTCGGCAATAGAAGAACCAGTTTATTGTGCACGCAACAGGACATGAGGCCTTGGCGGCGTAGACGAAGCAATAGATGAGAGATATGAGAAAGACAGAAACAATTCGGCGCGCGTTAGCTTCCTCATGCGGCGCGCTCGGCGTAGGTATGAGGCACCGGAGCGTGGCCCGCAGAGTACTAGTCCCAAAGGCCGCGAAGAGGCCCGCGCCAGGACGAGCGTGGGTCGTCACAGAAGTGACACGCTCGCCCCGCTTTGAGACGCACCTGAGTCTTAGGCATTTTCTTTCTTGACATGTGTGCCGCGGACGCTGTGTCTGGAAGAAAGAAGCAGTAGAAAGAAGCAAGAAGAAATCCGGCTGTGACTGTGAAGCAAAACCGCGCGACACGCGACTTGAGGCTAGAGGGACGCTAGTGAGATGTAGGCCAGCGCCATGAAATAATATAAAACGAGCCTGGTGAATTGGTGTGTCAAATTCATGCCCGCGTGGCGGTCGTCCCGTGTAGCCATTAGTATGCCTGTGACATAACGGAGATGAGAGTATGAAGCATATGGACCAGACGATATCAGCTCGAGAAACAGAAGTGAAACCGGCCTGTAGGTCGCCAAGTAAGTCTTCATTGGACCTCCTGGCTGATTGGATGTGTCAGACGCCAACAGGAGTAAAGCAACGAGACCAATGCACTCAACTGGCGGTAAGGATGTGGCGCGCGAAGGTGTCCGAGGCGTGTGGGAGCTCCGAGTCTCGGCAGGGACATATCAGCAACATATGAAAATCACAGACGAGCCTTTGTCGTGTCCGACGCGAGGTCTAGATGGCTGCCGCCAGAGCTAGAGGTCAATTGTCAGCGCACGTTGACGGCCCATCACATGCTCACAGACCCATCAGGCCGAGGCGCGAAAATGCGCGATGTAGTGAGCACCTAGAAGAGGGAGATGAGAGGAAGGGAGACGGTCAAACGAGCACGTGCCAGACTGGGGCGGCGCGCAAAGGGCGGCGGCGATGATCTAGAGACGGGGGGGGGTGAGCTAATTAGGACACAAACTCGGGGACACACCAAGCCAGATCTGGGAGACGGCAACCATAATATCGGAAAAGATATCTGGGAACGAATCAGCCAAGACGCGGAGGACGGAAGACAGATAGTGGTGAGGAGGCTTAGCGCGGACGGTGAAATGTGGCGCAAAACGAACTACAGCATGTTAGCGAATCAATTTGCGGCGGCACGAATGTTGATTTACCTAGGCCAGTTAAAGACGTACACCTGCCACCCCGCTGTACCTAGAGACGAGAGCCGCAAATTGCACGAGGACGTGCCGTGCCTGAAAATGTTCAGCCGGATGCCGACAGACAGAGTGGGTCCACAGCTGCTGGGAATACGCGTGTCAACGTCACGAATGAATACATATGAGACTGGCCTGGCGGTATTCGATGCCGGCATCGGGCCCTGACTGTGAAACGGCCAGTGGGAGAGTGATGTCAGTGACGTGAACGATGGGGCCGAGCCCGTCCGGTGCGAAAACGTGTAGCTATTGGCGATCAGAAATATCAGCAACACAGAGACAAGTCGAAGAGAACGCGCCGAGCCATCTCGACAGCGATCGTGAAAGGTCGCGTCTAGCCCTAGACAATTCAATACAAAACATCACGATGACGCAGACGAGCCTATTGCCGCCGGGTGGGAGGCGCGTTCAGGGATCACGCTGCACTGTGGATGATGCTAGAGCTAGTGGGATGGCACTTAGCACGACACGCCCACGGCAGCAAGTTCACAAACCCTCAAACTTAATAGAGCACGGCTCTCAAGGCGTGTGAGACGCGAGACGGGCGAGACCTAGAAGACGAGGATCAGAGCAAAGGGACACCACGAAGAGACACGTGCCAGATGGGAGTGGGAGGAGCCAGCGTCGGGTAGCAGGGTCGCGCAGAGTCGCGGACGGGGGAGAATTCTGGGGAGGGAGAGTCACCAGTCCAGGGCGGGCGCATCACGCAGTTCATAAACAAAAACGTCGAGCACACACCGGCGGACAGACGCGGCAACTTCACCTCAGACAAAGACGCAAATCGAAAGACCACCTGTGCCACGAAGCAGAAGGGCAGGTCAGATGGGAACCACACATGACGTAGATCAAGAACGGGACTTAGCAGCGGGATGTCAGTGGCGAAGCACGACGTAAGAAGATGATGTCTGTATATTGCACGCGTGAGCAGAGATGAAATACTAGGCCAGGTACTCGCCAGGTTCTCAGAGGTAACAGCGAGCACACAGCCTAGATAGTTGAATGGTAAGGACGAGGACGGTACATGGCGGAATAAATTTGTCAGGTGTACGCACCGTAAGGAAGAGGGCGGAGATGTTGAAAAGAGGCAGTACGATCTGGACAGACAAATAAGCAACGACACAGGAGGAAAGAACTCCCTAGCGCGTTAAGGTGGTGTTGTATGATGGATAGCTAAGGCGCTATCTACTAGACCAGGTCGTCAATAGGAGGGGCGGAGAGAAAGAAGACTCGCCAGCCAATAAGACGCTATTAGC
>ALYI01003923.1:0-10375 GCA_001969225.1 Ceriporiopsis andreanae CBS 279.92 | reverse complement strand
CGGTGGCGGGCGAGCGAGGAAGGTCGTGTAGAGTGTAGATGATGCCTGGCGACGCATCATCGAATCATGAGACATAAGAATGCATCCGGCGCACCTAAACCCCGATCCAGACACCCTCGAGCAATCCTCCGATTTACATCCTCTTCTCCTCGGATTCGAATTCGGTGAAACGGTGGTCTGCGCTGAGGATGCGCGGCTCGTGAGAAGCGCAGAAGAACGTCGCAGAGAAAGCGCACTTGATAGGTCAACAACGGCAGACAGTCTGACAACGACGAGGAGGTCAGAGTGCTCTATTCGCCCAAGAGTTGTTACATACTGACTAGAAGTGCGTAGGCGAACGCACTGCAGACGTCATAGCCGTGCAGTTGAGCGACGAGAGTTGCAAACCGTTACATGGGCAGGGTGTTCAGGATCATGGTGATCATGATACAGGCCGTCGATCCTGGAGACATTTCCGTCCTGGAAGGCCCGAAAGGAGACAGGTCCCGCATATATCATGCGCATTGCGTACGTGCGAGGAGCCTGAGGTCGTCGTGGCCGTGTCCAAACCCGAGGAACGCTTGTAAGCCGTGTCGAGCACGGCGATTCGCCAAACAAAGTGGTCGGGGCCAGTAGAGGGCTCAAAAAACAGGAATGAGAGGTCTAGGTGTCACGGTGGACGTGCGAAGACCGCGTAGACGCGGGTGAGCAGAGAAATTGCAACCTGAGCGCTGATTGGCTGATGGCCGCTCTGGTGGCGTTATCAACCACGCGAGCTGCACGCGAGAGGGGACGCGAAACTCGTTCCTCTGCTCCATGAGCCCTTCGGGGCGATTTCACGATTAACTGTACCAGCCTGTAGCGACACGGGACTCTTGCGTGTTCCTGGTCCCTGTGTCCTTGCTCTATCGAGCTGCTGCTACACTTAATATACTCGGTGCTCTCCGCCCTTTCAAAAATGGGCCGTCGCGTCGCATAAATCGCCTGCTTTCTGCCTAGTGGTGCCCTCTCATCGACTCAAGACGCTGGCTGATCTGCAACATTTCTGAGACGTATCGGCGCGATGCACTCAGCAGCTCCCATACATTAGTTTTTTCGGACAGACCTGAAGATACATCGTTTGTTTAAGACCTCGGTGCGCAACAGTATTTTTGCAGATTTGCATGGCTCATGCTTACTCTATGTCTCTGGCAGGGGCTAATTTACGGTCAAGCCAACGCGTTTCGACTTGTAAGAAGCACGGTCCGCGATGGACGCATCTTCATGACTGATAGAGTTCGTGATGGCCGTTCATCGCCTCAACACACGCGTAGTTTAGCTCGCACCCATTGAGGCGGTGTAGGTCGTCCCCTCACCTCTCGCATCGGCCACGACTGTGCCTTGCTCTTACTCTGTAACACCTCGCGGAACACTCGGTCGTACAGTGTGCCGAGGAGGGACAACGTACGAGGTGAGGCTCCCGGATTTCGTAGCATCCCTCGCTGATCCTTCATCGAATTTTGTAGGTCTGCGTCGAATATTATCGCAAACGCGAACTTGACAATTGGGCGTCCACGCTATGACTGGGCAAGCGAACGACTGGACTACCGTCGTATGTATCGCTAAACACGAATGGCTGTGTGATACTCACACTCATGTGATATCTATATGTAGAATAGTGATGGCCGCTCGCGTTTGACCGGCTGGGATGCCGTTGAAGACCATTTCTTTCAGCACGATAGTAACATCGTGGATGGTTTCAACAAAGATATTGACACTCTTTTGGTTTTTGTAAGTATTGAGTATGATTCAAAGCGCTTTGCGGGCTGAATTGTGACTATCAGGCAGGTCTATTCTCGGCAGTACTTTCCGCGTTCATCGTTCTATCCTTTGCTATGCTCCAGCAAGATAATGGGCAAGCATCCGTCAGTCTCCTCCTTCAGCTCTCCGCGCAATCAGCAAACTCCTCGCACCCCGTCGCATCACTCCCAGACTTCCAGCCCTCCAACACAGCGGTCTGGACCAATTCTTTGTGGTTCCTCAGCCTTGTACTGAGCCTGGCATCTGCGTTATTTGGAATGATTGCCAAGCAATGGCTGCGAGAATACATGGAATGGTCAACGACCTCGTGGCACCCTCAACGTATCATTATCCTCCGCCAGCAACGCCGCGAAGCCTTCGAGAAATGGAAGGTTTCCGCAATCATTGCCGCAATTCCAGGTCTCCTCGAGATCGCTCTTATCCTATTCTTCGTCGGCCTTGTTGTCCTCCTCTGTGCTGCAAACTCGATCGTTGCTGGTGTCTCTTCCGGTGCAATCGCGCTATCGCTTGGCTTTGCAGGACTCGCCACAATCCTCCCAATTTTTCGTCGACGATGCCCGTACAGAACGCCGACTGGTTGGGTCGGCTTCTGGATTGGCTGGTGGTTCATCGAATCCTGGGAGAAGCTGAGGAACACACTCTCGAACCACTTGCCATCGGACTCCTTGGGAAGCCGGATGTCCCAACATCTCCGAATCGATGGCACCAGGTGCAACAGCTGGAGAGAGCGGGATTCCGGCATGGAGATCGATGTTGTTGGTCAAGCCGCTGTGGATGCTCTCCATGGTGAAATGATCTCATTTCACAATTTCTTCTCCGAGGATTCACGAGTGGACGAGGCCGCTCGCAGACACAAATTTTTGAATGAATTTGCAGACCTCCATCACGCATTTACGTGGATTCATAACACGTCGCAAAACGAATATCTCCTCAAGGCCGTTGTTCAATGCGCTGCCACGCGCACCACAGACAAATGCCCTCATGCTGCCCTTCTCGCCTTTGACTTCTCTGTCTTCTGTCAAGCCCTCGATATGGATCCGAAGCAGGTGTGTGAGGCCCTCGATCGCACGTACTGCATCACCCTCGATGGTGACCGAGTCGAGCACGCGTCACTTCGTCGCTCTGGGTGGTCCAGTGCCCATCGTAACCTGCAGGCAGTTCTCCGGTCTCTCCGCCGCACCCGGCCGTATCTCCTTCCCCAGCTGGCCACGATGCTCGCCCACGACCTCAACCAACTCCTCAAGCTGATGTACTCGAGTCAGGACCTCAATGAAGTCTCCGCTCGCTTCGTCATGCGGATCGCTGCCCTCTGCGGTGCTATAATGGACGCATGCGACGACTGGACGTACGCCGAGTGCTTGGCCTCGCTGTTTCGTCGACTACTGGAGAACCCTGCATTCCCTCCACTCCCCGGTCTCACGTCGACACTGTTCGAGATATTGAGGCGTAATTCCCAAACCCTCATCACGCACCGTAAGCCATATCGTTATCGTCTTGCTCTCTCTCTAACCTGTATCTGACGCAGCACCGAACCGCCCCGGTGTCGGTTTTGCGAATCTCGCGCTGCAAATCGTCAAGGGCAATTCCGAGAACGCCACCCGGGAGATTACTCACCTGTACATTCACATTTCGACAGAAGCCCTGTACGACTGGTGCGGCTGGCCCGAAGATCATGCATATGACGAAATTTTGACACAGCTGCTGACATCCATGGCGGACATTGCTGACATCTCTCTCGCCCGGCGATGGCCAAATTGCGGTTCATACACCGACCTGGATAGCTCCTGGCTGTGGGGGCTAAATATGACGTTCAGCGCAGCTTTTGATGAAAGGACTGCTCAAGCGAAGAGACCTCTATTTCCTCACCAACTCATCGCTTCCCTCGCTCGGTGCCGTGCCGCTGAACTTCTCCACGACAACGCGTCGTTCCTCGACCACCTCTTGTAAGAGTCACAGAGGCTTTTGCGCGAGGCCGATACCGCGACAGGAAACACAGGCACCGAGGCTTTACTGTCGCGACCGCCGGGACTCGCCATCGTACGTGCCAGCAAAGTCACAAACGCCGCCTCGAGCCAGGATGCGATATTAGTTCCACGACCTTCGAGGATTGCGGGAGACGAACTTCCTTCCCCGCGAGGGTTCAAGCGGCCCGTCTCGATTGACGAGGAGCAATCGGCATCTGACCGTGACGGGCACCAGATCAGCACTGTTGGTGGTCACGGCGCGTCTCCCGCAGATGCTGTCGAACCCCTCGAACCCTCCGTTCGCCCGTCTGTTCTTGTCGATCCGACCGCTATGCACATCGACACCGCTGCATCTCCTATCTTGGAACATGGTTTGGGACATTCTCCTCCGCTGTCTGTCCCCTCCAGGCTGGTCGACGTCACTCCGAAATCAGGAGAGCAGACATGATGCAAGGTGGCGCCGTCTCAGTCCCTGAAGCATGTATCTCGTAAACGATTGCAGGTACAGCATAATTGAACAGGCCACGCGTACTTGAGAGTCACCACGCCCAACGATATCTTAAGTTCGGCAGCCGCTTCTTAGGCACCATATCGTTATCAAAGGACACGCCCCATCATTACGAGAAGGACATTTGATAGACTTCAGCCTTGTATACGCGTAGCTTTCGCCGTTTACACAACACACTAGGATGACCTTTCAGCTTTGCTGGTCATTTCAATATCTGGCGATTCGCAATGTCGCACTGACAACGGTGGCCTGAGCCTATGCACCACCAAAACTCGAGTGCGCCTCGCGCTTTATCGTGCAAAGCTCAACGTAGTGCCAGCAAGGGTGATGGAGCAGGCGGCGATGCCTCGAGTCCGCTTGAGCCACAGTGCAACGAAAACTTGCTGTGGAGCCAATGTATGCGTCAACAAGCCAGATATGTCCTTACGTGATGGTACGTACATCGTCGGACTGAGCGATTAAGATAGACCATCTTTGCATGGCCGGAAGAGTAGCGGGGTCGACATCAGCGCAGCGCAGACGGCTCGCTGTGCTCGCTGCGTGACACAGAGGGTCTCGAAGTTTGGAAGTATCTCGTCACGGGCTTGAAGAAGGCCAGCAGTCAACACATGCTTGTGGCTTCGTAAGGATCACGACTGAACTTGGCTAAGACCGGTGATCTACACGTGTGCAAGTGAGGAAAGTAACTCGAGCGAGGAACGCGTAACACACACCTTCAACCCAAACCCGAAGCCCTGCGGTCCATGCGTCAATGTCCGGGCGTACCGCTACACCTCTGAGCGTCCTCGCCGAAGGAAGTTGTATCACTGTGTTAATCATTGTCGCGGTTTTGGAGCAGTATATTATGATTGTCGTATGCGTATTCCGGGTCGAATCTAAAGACAACCCGTTGTAGAGGTAGTGTGTAGAGGGTGCGGTCATGGGGCATGGTCAAACATCGACGTCGTAATCGACACGTACGCGCGTAACCCGCGAGCTTGCTGGAAGAGAAGAAGATGGCAGCAGCAGCCGAGCGTGGTCACTGGTCCTTGAGGACCACCGGCTCGAGAAATCAGAAACAACTCAATGCTTCAGCAGATTCTCGCTGCCATCCAGCACCCTCTCCTCTACATTTCGCCGTTGCCTCACTCTCCAAACCCGCCCCGCCCTAGCCGTATGTTGAGCATATCGAGTCGCCGAAGCAAGTCGTGGCATGAGATTTAGGCCTATAGAGCAACGCAAGTGAGCAACGTTCGGAAGTGTCATAGGTGAGGCTCGATGAACAGGAATGAGAGACGAGCATCGAGTTGCAGATGCGCAGGATGAACTGGCGAAGCTAAGGAAGAAACAGCTGAAGCACTAGACGCGGCCTCGGACGTCCTGGGCGTTGACGCGTTGACGCTGTTCAAGCTGAATGACAGTACTGGTGCCAGTACTGGCGTTACTATCGTCCACGCGAGACCTTTTTCTTCTTCGCCACGAAGACTATTCCACGACCACTCGTGCCACCTTCAGACATATCGCGCTCTTGTGTGCGTGTCTCTATTTCTACCCGGTTTTATTTGCTACTATCGGGCTGCTGGCACGCTCGAAATGCGCTTGACGGTCAAGCTTACTTCCTCGACACCCTACAGCCATTGCGTCGCGTCTTCGGCTTCGTGCTGCTACCGCCGAAACGGTTGATGCCAATCTTGCAATATGCCGTGCGGCGCCTTCACTCTGCTTGCCAGTCGATTTTCCAGGATGCAAAAGTCCTCCCTTATTCGTGTCATACGTTAACAGGTCTCGCTCTGCACCTTTTATATGGCTCAACCGGGCAACCACGTGCCAGTTCGCGAAGTCGACCTCGGTACCCGTGGAACCTAACTCCCAGTCTCCCACCCCTTGAGGCTGGTCTCGTCGTATTTTGACCACGACCGTGCCTTGCTCTCACCCTCAAGCTCAAGCGCGAACAACACAAATTTGCGTGTGCACTCGTCGGTGAGGCCTATGGTGGTCCTAGTCTCATTATCTCAGTCGAATCTTCCAGGTCAGCGTGTCCGAAGCATTGTGCTCGAGGATCGGGCGTTCGCGATATGAGCGGGGCAACGGACGAGCAACGGACGATTCGAGTGGTATCGTACGTGGCGTCGACCGTGAAGTGGAGGCCGCACTCATGCTTGAACCTCGTCTAGAAAAGTGACGGTCGCCATCGATTGACCGGCTGGGAAGCCGTCGAAGACCACTTCCTTCAGCACGACAACAACATCGTGGATGGTTTCAATAAAGATATAGACACCCTGCTGGTATTCGTAAGTCCGCGATCACATTTGACGCACTCCACAAGCTGAAACATGGCCGTCAGGCCGGTCTGTTCTCCGCAGTTCTTTCCGCATTTATAGTTCCATCTTTTGCTATGCTCCAACAAGATAGCGGGCAGGCATCCGTCAGTCTTCTCCTCCAACTCTCTGCCCAATCAGCGAACTCTTCACGGCCCTCTGCCTCCCTCCCCGAGTTTCACCCTTCCGCCTTCGCCGTTTGGATCAATTCCTTGTGGTTTCTCAGCCTGGTGCTTAGCCTTGCGTCTGCGATATTTGGGATGATCGCAAAGCAGTGGCTGCGGGAGTACACGGAATGGTCGACGACCTCATGGCACCCTCAACGCATCATTGCCCTACGCCAACGGCGCCACGAAGCCTTCGACGCGTGGGGCGTCCCTTCGATTATTTCGGCAATTCCGGCCCTCCTCGAGCTTGCCCTCATTCTATTCTTCGCCGGTCTGGTCGTCCTACTTTGGACAACAAACCGCGTCATTGCTAGCGTATCTTCCGGTGCGATCGCGATATCGCTTGGCTTTGCAGGACTCGCCACGGCCCTCCCTGTATTTCATCGGCGGTGCCCGTACAGAACGCCGACTGGCTGGGCGTGCCTCTGGGTTGGGTGGCAGATCGCGGAATTCTGGGGAAAGCTAAGGAACACAGTCTCAGACCATTTGCCATCAGACTCCGTGAGAAAACGCCATCTTCCAATTGACCGCACCACATGCAGTTGTTGGAGAGAGAGGGATTCTGGCCTTGACATCGATGTCGTCGGTCGAGCCGCTGCGGACGCCCTCGATGGCCCAATGATATTTTTTGAAAATTCTCTTTCTGACGCTTTACGAGTGGATGAGACTGCTCGCAGGCACAAACATTTAAACGAGCTCGCTGACCTTTTTACGTGCGTCCACGACACATCACAAAATGGGCACCTACTCAAGGCTGTCTTCCAATGCGCTGCAACACGTGTCATCGACGAAGGGTGCCCCCTCGCCGCTCTCCTTGCTTTCGACTTCTCGGTCGTCTGCCAAGCCCTCGACTTGGAGCCGCAGGAGGTGTGCGAGAACCTCGATCGGTCCTACGACATCATCCTCGACGGTGACCGAGTTGAACATGCGTCAATGCATGCCAGTTGGTGGAACGGCCGTAATTTCGAATCAGGCCTCCAGTCTCTCCACCGCACCCGGCCGTATCTCCTTCCCCATCTGGCGATGCTGCTCGCCCACGACCTCAAGCCACTCCTTGATTGGATGTCCCCACGTGGCCGCCTCAACGAAACCACTATACGCTTCGTCATGAGGATCACCGCCCTCTGCGCCGCTATGATGGACATATGCAACGACTGGACTTGCGCCGGGTGCTTGGCATCGCTCTTCGACCAGCTGCTAGAGGAGCCCACATTCAGTGCACTCCCCGGTCTCAAGTCGATATTGTTCCAGCTATTGAGGCGCAATACCCATACCAATATTGCGAAGCATCGTGAGTCATAGTATACGCACTTTTTTCTCCTTTTCTGACCCGCATGTTTGACACGCAACCTGCTTCGGGTTGGCTTTGCAGGCCTTGCGCTACAGTTAGCACAGGCTTGGAGCGACGCCGAGAGCGTGACTCGGGAGGATGCCGACCTTTACGTTCACATCTCCTCGGCAGCTCTGGACGACTGGCATCGCTGGCACGAAGATCGTGTGGGTGGTGAAATATTGACAGCGTTGCTGGCATCTATGGCGAACATTGCCGACATCTCCCTCATCCGGAGATGGCCAAATTGTGGCTCATACGCTCACCTGGATAAGTCCTGGCTTGGGTGGCTACATGCCCTGTTTCACCCTGCTTTCAATGAACGGACTGCTCGAGAGACGAGACCTTTGTTTCCTCACCAACTCATCGCCTCTCTCGCTCTGTGCCGCGACGACGGACTTCTCGCCGGCGATATGTGGCGTCTCAACGAGCTCTTGGAAGAGTCAGAAAGGCTTTTGCGCGAAGCCGATACGACGACAAGCGGCCCAGGCGCGGCTTCGCTGTTGTCGCAGAAACTCGTTACTACAAGTGTCAGCAATACAACGCACGCCGCTGGGACACAAAGCGCAGTATCTGCTCCCCAGTCCCTAGAAATAGCAGAGGATGCACGTTCTTCCACGCAGTCGTTTCGTAAGACCATCTCGGATGACAACGAGCCATCGGTATCTGACGGCCATCGAGACACTGAACGGATGGGCACCGATGGCAATTCTCTCGTAGATGTTATCGAACGCTTCGGCCGGGCCGTCTCTCGGTATATTCCTCTCTCTCTCCAACTGTCATTGTCCACATCACTGCATCGTCGATATTGCGGGATAGTCCGGGAGATACTCCTCCGCTCTCTGCGCTATCCAGGCCGGTCGACAACCCTATTCGCTATCATGCAGCGCTCATTGCCAACACGACTCCGGCTGCTACTCAGACAAATACCTGCAACACTTTCACAGCCGAGCAACTTGCTGAACCTCCCGGAAGCACGCACACAAACGATGATAAGATTGGTATCGAGCTTCAAGATCCCGCCACCACCGCATGGACACCGACATCGACTGAAACAGTCCTCAAGACTGCCGCCACATTGACAGCCTCGCGTCCAGAGTATTGTACGCCCTCCATAGACCTGCAGCTGACGAAAACAGACCGACTCGGGCAGTATGCGGCCGGACCCACTCTACTGGACGAAGTTCCCGCGTTAGTCCCGACCCCTCTGGTACGCTCGTGCTCGATCCAAACCGCTCATTCTTATCTGACACTTTCTTACAGAATCCACAGGAGTCGCAAACCATATCCTGCAAACCCTCAAGCTTTTCAAATAGTACTGCCCTGCTCCTCTGTCCAATGTCTGTCAAGAACCTCACGGCGAACAGCTATTCGTGCCGGCAATTTCGCCCGAGGGCAAGTCGCCGGCGGCGCCTGTTCACCAAGCCCGAAAAGATCCCGTCTTTGATGTTAGTGTAAGTCTGATACTTTGGCTGAAAGTGTCGAGGATGAGGAGCCTGACGGAGGACCTTCTTCTCAGCTAAACGAACATGATGGCCCGGACATCTGCCCACGGCGTGTCGACGAATTAATTGCCTCTGACGCTGGAGATGCGCCAGGCGCATTCACATAGGAAACAGGGAGAAGACAGGGCACAAAACAGGACCAGTGTATAGCATCGGGGCTGAGCCTAATAGAAAGTACATAGTGCATTTACGGCGTGGATAGAAACCACCGTGAGCTCGCAAGCGTTCTTGCTGCACTACTTACCGCATTCGAAATCAGACATTGTCACGCGAAATACGCAAGAATGTTTTCCAAAACATATGGTATTCATACCGAACAGACCAGCTGTCACAGCGTTCTAAGCAAGCCTACAAACTAGGAGTCTCGTAAACCTCCTCGATGATAGGCAGACGAGACAACAGCGAGCTACGCTGCGCTCTTCTGACCCGCTCCTCCTCGCTGACCGTTGTGGCATACGTCTCCCAAAAGGGAGAGTTAGAACCGGCTAGCGGAGGCGACGCCGACGCATTCCGCTCGACCTCGACATTGAACAAACCCAGCCCGTGAACACAGCACCTGGAAGGACGCTGGATATTGTTGTATCGGGTGAGGGCTGGGGTGTCATTGTCGAGTGAGTCGCAAGGCGACGAGACGTTGTCATCGTCGACGCTCGGTGAGTGGAGCGTACGGTCACGTCCCATGCCCATGATGATGTTATAGTAGGCAGGCAGAGGAGACGTGCCGTCCTCGTCGTCGATCTCATCGATGATGAGGTCTTCGTCGTCGTAGCCGTCGAGATTGAAACCCAGACCAATGTACGCCGTGGTGACGTGCGACATGGCGGG
>ALYI01003922.1:0-20929 GCA_001969225.1 Ceriporiopsis andreanae CBS 279.92 | reverse complement strand
AGCATATGACGACAGTGTCACCAGGAAACGGAACGACAGGGAAGAGCCAGGGATTCGACACTCATCATGTGCACAATGACACTGAATCCAAGCAAGGTGACCGGAGACCGCGTCGACATTTCCTAGTCTGCAAAGCGCCCTCGGCTATAGCGAGCAAGCCCGAAGCAGGATGGTTTATCGACGCGCGCGAGCCCCATCCACATTCATACCTCGCGCTCATATGCAACCTTTTGTTCAACGCATCCCCTTTACATCCCCTGCAAACGAGTGGAATGTCAGACAAGAGCGACTTGTTTCTACACTGAATGACGCACAGAACATCGCAGACGCAGGGTAAGCACATCTGCTCTACGCATCATCGATAGTCTGAGAGTGTTCTTAGACCGCAGGATGTCGAGCACTCACTTCCCGCTGTCCGACTCGCTCGGCGGGGAATCTGCTTGAGTGTGCAGCAGAAGCTCGTTGAACTAGACGAACTCCAGAGTAGTCTCAGACTGCTTTTCAACCGATGGAACGCAGTCATCCCCGTCGCGGCACTTCCGACCGAGATACTGGCAGCAATTTTTCAGTTCGTCGTCGATGAGGCGATATCTACGACTCCGGACCATCCGTACACGTGGCTTAGAATCGCCCATGTCTGTAGAACCTGGAGGGACGTAGCAATAGGCACAGCGAATTTATGGACCCACCTCGCTTTCCTCGCGCCTGCTCATGCTCCCCAGAATACCGATCTCGGAGAGACGTTCCTCTCTCGCTCGAAAGATGCGACACTTTCTTTCCGCATCTCGCAGTATTCAACACCGATTGTTGGCTTTCCTATGACGTTCAACGGCCACCAGATATTCCCTCGCCTGCGCGCTGTCAACGTGGAGGGTCACCACGTCGCCCAATTCATGGATAACATCAAGTCTCACCGTAGTACCACCCTGAAATCGCTCCGCCTTGATGCCGGTGGGGTTGCCGATGTACCTGTCGGCTTCGAAACCCCATTCCCGTTCCCCTCGCTCACAACGCTCGCATTATTCCATCTCCCCGGAGTTCGTTGGCTTCACGACATCGCCTGTCCGAGGCTTCGCGTTCTGACTTTGGTGCGCCTGGATTTGCCGACGTCGTCGACAGAGCAGCTGCTTGCCATGCTATCGGGGACGCCTCTACTCGAGATACTGTCTCTTCCAGGCCTTTTCGATGACACGCAGGCGACGGAGAGCGTCGAGTGCCGCTCTGTGGCTTTGCCCCGTCTCCACTCTCTGTACCTACAGGAGTTCGGATCTGGAAGCCGCGGGCTTGCTATGATCCTGGCGCATCTGGTACTGCCATCAAATGCGGTTTGTAGTGCTTACTGTTTTGGCGCAACGTCCTCTAGAGCAGTTCGCATCATACGCGCAATAAACAGCAACCTGGTTGCTCGGCGTGGCCTCAATCCACATGTGCAACTTAGACCAGCTTGCGATGCGGAAGCATTTCTGCTCCGAATATGGGATCGGCGCATTCTACTGCGGTTTGCGAACAACAAGCGGGCTGCTTGCACTCCTCGGTTTTACTTGCACCACCCTTCAGACTTTCCAATGATGTATGGCGACCCTGCGCCGTTAGATCCGGACTCAGGCATTCACACAGAGCTCATGTTCGGGATGCCCAGCAACGGGCCCGACGTCCCTGAACTGGTCGTTCCGCAAGAATTATGTCAACTAGTGTGCTCGCACCTGTCGCTCCCAAAATTGGAGACACTGCACATCATTACAGCACCCACCATGGTCACTGCGCCGTGGGTCGAAGCCTTTGCCCGCATGATCAACGTACGGGACCTCCGCGTGGAGACCGCGACACTCGCCAGTCACTTATTGCACTATACGACCGACGAACAAGGAGCGACTTCGACCCCCTTCCCCCGTCTAGCTAAATTAACAATAACCCATCCCACCATCAATGACTTCGACACCCTCTTCGCCGTTCTTGAGGCGCGCTTCGATAAAGACGGGTACACTCTCGAAGAACTCGTTCTCAGAGAATGGCGCGAGTCCTACGGTCACGGCAAGCGGGTCATTAGGCCATTCAAGGCCATCGTAGGCAAAGTGAGGCTCGAGTAGCAAACACGGCGCGATGCTAGAACCGCGGTCTACAAGGTCCGTCGTCCGCTCTACGCGTCGTGAGCCTTTTCTGATTATGTGCACGCAGCTTTAATAACTTTCTATAACATACCAGTCTCATACCCATTGCGTACTAGCTTGATCATGTTTACGATCGTTGCACACGGCGACCACGCAATTGGTTGGTTTATCAAGAGCCATCCATATTGAAGGTGTTCTTGTACTGGTAGGAAATATATAACGAAGCCGTCTTTTGTTGTCATCGACGGACTCCTTGCCAATATCGAGGAGCGCTTCAAAAAAGGACACGGTATACAAGACCTCGTCTTCGAGGGATGCCGTCACCCGATAACCTGGCATATCAAGGCATTCAGAGCCATCGTGGGCAAAGTGTAGTACTACTTGTAGAAAACAGTGTATATGGTTCGTCATCTAGCTTGACCGGATGCGATATGTTCTGACCGATAGCATCTGGATAGTAGCACCTTGCGAGTCTTTCCGTGCCGATAAACGGAGTCATTTGGCGATCGCACGCGTTTTTCGTTCGACACCAAATGAAAGCTCTTGCTCGGAAACGAGTGAAGAACTTGTTTGGGTTTGCGTCCGCTATAGGATCGGCCTGCGCGAGAGACCGGATGTAGTTATCACCCCTCAGTGCATCTCGTCACGCGTATATCTAGTGGCTGCCCGATGACCATTGGCATGATCTTGGGACCGCTCGTGTTACCGCCCTTGGGACCTTCTTATCACTGAAATGATTTTATGTTATCAAACATGTTGAGCAACGGAGTATGTGCTTGCATCGATACGTCAATGTCAGATTTGGAAGCAGCAATAGTACTAGTTCTTCAAGCTTCAAGGTCCACTGGCAACGTTCGCCGTTCCCGACGGCCGTGGGAACCGTTTGATGCGCCCCGATGCTTATGTCAGCGCTGTGAAAAAAGACCTTCGACTCGAATCCGCAGAATCCAATCTCGACACTACACTTTACCCGTTGCTCGACGACGCGCCACACCATGGAGAGTTACATGTCTGTGCTATTTGATGCGCAGGCAATCGCGCAGGATGCCGCGGGGTAAGCCCCATAGCGTATCTGACTCACAGCGAAGTCACAATCATTGACATCGCACTAGACTGCAGGCGACGACGGCTCGCTCCTCTCTTGCGATCTCAAATGCTCGTAACGCGCTGCGCACAGTCGTTCGAGAACGTCTCTTAGAGCTGCAGGAACTGCAGGCCAAGTTCAAGCAAATCTTCTATCAATGGAACGCGGTTGCTCCCGTCGCGTCGTTGCCCACGGAGATACTGGCAACAATCTTCCAATTAATCGTCAACAATGCCATTGCAGAACGTCCGAGTCGCCCTTATACGTGGCTGGCTTTCACTCATGTCTGTCGGTACTGGAGGGCCGTGGCGATGGCGACACCTACGCTATGGAGCTACATCTCCTTGGGCGACTGGAATTTGTTTAGATCACTTCCTGACACGTTCCTGGCGCGCTCCAAAGGTGCACCGCTCAGTGTTCGTATCTCTGGATACAGCCCAAGGGGGTATATGGACCCGCCAATATACCCTCGCGTTCAGGCATATGTCCTTTGGGGCGCTCCGTTGGTCAGACAATTCATCACAGCCGCTCAGTCGCATCGAAGCCCTGTTCTAACGACACTGAAGCTGGATGTATTTCCCTGTGGCGACACTGGCGAACTTCCGGAAACATGCTTTGGCCGACCCTTTCCCTTCCCCAGTCTCACCACGCTTTCTCTCGCTTTCGCGCCCTCACGTTGGCTCCGCGATATCGACTGCCCGAAGCTTCGAGTCTTCGAATTCATCAACCCTCGTACGGCGCCACCATCGACTGACTTGCTTTCGGTGCTATCAGGCATGCCGGTCTTGGAAAAGCTGGAGATTTGCAACTCGTTCCAGCCCACGGTACATAGAGAATTGGACATCCCCGCGAGACAGGTGGTCGAATTACCTCGCCTCCGCTCGCTGAATCTTCAATCCCACAAAGTGGACAGTGCAGACCTCCGAACTTTGCTCGATTATCTGCGGGTGCCAGCGGACACCTTGACCACCATAGCTGCACGTGGCTTTGGGGTCGCTCCTTCGACCGCGCTGGAGATCGTTCAAGCCACAAATTCGCACTTGTCTGCACGCAATGACATCGACATCGCTCCCCCTACCACACGACGTATCAATTCGGAGGCTTGTCTGCTGCTCATGGGAACGACTCGTATCAAGCTGCGTTTCGCGATCAGCGGTCCAGCCGCGCTCTCCCTCCCCACTTTTCAGGTGTGGCCTCCCCTAGAATCGGAGCCGGGAAAACTTCGAAAAGCCGTGCACAAAGGACCGATTCCCCAGCGTGCTCACGTCGAGTTGGAGCTGCTTTGCCATAACGAGGAAGCATTGACGCAGGAGCTGTGCCGCATAGTGACCACACATCTTGCGCTTGCAGGACTGAAGGTGCTTCATCTCGACGCGATGCGAGCGACCATCACGAGCTCGTGGCTGGAAGCCTTCTCGCAGATGGTCAACCTGGAGGAGCTGTATCTGGAAGACGCGCATTCTGCGGCCAAGCTGCTGCGCCATAGGGAGAACCCTCCAGCGAGGGTAGCCTCAACGCTCTTTCCTCGCCTGGTCTCTTTGACTATCTGCGAACCGTCTGTTGAAATCCTCAACGCGCTCTTCCCGATCCTCGAGGAACGCGTCGATCTAGGAGAGGCGTGCCCGATACAGAGATTAGTTATTCGGGGCTGGTATCTCGAAAGCAGCCGTCCTATCGCACTCTTCAAGTTGCTCGTACGCAAAGTACAAATAGAGTAGGCTGTGGACTGGGCAAGACGTGAGTCGTATACCTTCTCTTACCCAACGTTCTGGGCTAAGCCGTACTCCTCTACAGGTGGCTCTCGTTTGGAATTCAAGAAATGTTTGGTGTCTACATGCGTCGTCTGCGAGAGAAATAAATGTGTGTGATACAGCCGATGATGGTACAGCCCGATATGAATATGCGCAATATCGTCTAATCAGTCCATGAGTTTGTGCGGTTGCATGATTTTATCACATCGACAACGTTCGCCGTTCCCGACGGCCGTGGGAACTGTTTAATCCGGCCCGGTGCTTATGTCAGCGCAGAAAAAGGGACCACAGACACGAATATCCATCCCACCAACACTTTACGAGCCAGTGCTCGACGACGCGCTACACCATGGAGAGTTACATGTCTGTGCTCTCTGATGCACAGACAATCGCGCAGGATGCCGCGGGGTAAGCCTCATAGCGTATCTGACTCACAGCGAAGACACAATCGTTGATATCTCCCTAGATTGCAGATGACGACAGCTGGTACTCCTCCCGCGATCTCGCATGCTCGTCACGCGCTTCGCATAGACGTTCGAGAACGTCTCTTAGAGCTGGAGGAACTGCAAGCCAAGTTCAAGCATATCTTCTACCAATGGAACGCAGTTGCTCCCGTCGCGTCGTTGCCCACGGAGCTGCTTGCAGCGATCTTCCAATTCATCGTCAATGACGCCATTATGTACGGTCCCAGTCGTCCTCGGATATGGCTTGCATTCACTCATGTCTGTCGACATTGGAGAGATGTGGCGATGGCGACACCCACGCTATGGAACTACATCGCGTTGAGCGATTCAAATCTGTTCAGCACACTTCCTGCTACGTTCCTCACGCGCTCGAAGGGTGCGCCGCTCAGTGTTAACGTCTCAGGATATAGCCCAAGAGGATTTCTGGATTTGCCGATATACCCTCGCGTACGGGCCTATGTCATCTGGGGTGCCCCCTTGGTCAGGCAGTTCATCACAACTACCCTTTCGCATGGCAGCTCTCTCCTCGAAACTTTGAAGATGGATGTATTTCCAAATGGCGACACCGGCGACCCCCCGAAAACATGCTTTGGCCAGCCCTTTCCCTTTCCCGAGCTCACCACACTTTCTCTCTCATCCGCTCCCTCGCGTTGGCTCCACGAGATCGCTTGCGCAAAACTTCGAATATTCCAGTTTACCAACCCTCGTCCACCATCACCATCGACTGCTGAGCTCCTTTCAGTGCTAGCAGGCATGCCGGCTCTAGAAATGCTGGACATTTCGGACTCGTTCCAGCCCACGATACGAAGAGGCCTCGGTTACCCCGCGAACCAGTTGGTCCGGCTACCTCACCTCCGCTCGCTCCATCTTCAAGCCCGGAAGGGAGTCAATCCGGACCTCCTGACTTTTCTCCACTGTCTACGAGTGCCAGCGGACGCGTTGACTACCATAGGTGCACGCAGCTTGGCGTCCAGTTCTTTTACCGCAGCGGAGTTTTTCCAAGCTGTAAACTCACATCTGACGGCACGCCATGATACCAATGTCACCTCATCTGTCCCACGACGGATCGATTCGCAGGCCTGTCTGCTGCTAATGGAGTCTCCTCACATCAAGCTGCGTTTCGCGGTCACCAGTCCAGATGCACTTCCCGTCCCCTCTTTTCAAGTGTGGCCGCCGATGGAAATAGGACCAAGCCAGTATCGAATAACCGAGCCAGAAGGGCCAATTCCTCTTCGTGCTCACGTCGAGCTGGAGCTGTACTCCCCTCAGGAAGGAGCCCTAACGGAGGAGCTATGTCGCATAGTGACTGGCCATTTAGCACTTTGGAAGCTGAAGGTGCTTCATCTCGACGCGCTGCGACCGACGATCACCAATTTATGGCTCGAAGCCTTCTCGCAAATGGTGAACCTGGAGGTGCTGTACCTAGAAGATTCGCGCTCCACAATCAAGCTGCTGCGTCACAGGGAGAGTCCTTCTGAAACGATAGACTCCACACTTTTCCCTCGCTTAACCTCCCTGACCATCTGTAGACCATCTGTCGAGATGGTTAACGCCCTCTTCCCAGTGCTCGAGGAGCGCATTGACATAGGGGAGGCGTGCCCCATACAAGAACTACTTCTCCGAGGCTGGTATGACGAAGGCACTCGCCCTGTCACACAGCTCAAGATGCTCGTGCGCAAAGTACGGCTAGAAAGACGCTTTCCGAGATGAACACGTCGTGAGTAGCCCGTCGCCCCAATCTCCAGGCGCTGACAGGTTCTATGGGCAGAATTCGTCTGTCTGATGCCCATGTATGGTATAAATCCCAAAATCCTTGTTGTATACACAACAGTATGCGAGAGAAGTGAATGCGTATGATACAGCCGATGATGATACAGTCCAATACAGATGCGTGATATCGTCCAATTAGTCCGTGAGTTTTGATCAGTACACCTTCTCGCCCGTCGCGTCCTCGTTCTCTATAGCAATACAGAAGAACACCTTGCCCCATGGGAGCTCGCCGCCGCGTGCCCGCTCGCAGCACACGAAGCGCACGGGCTGGCCGTCCCAGTATTTGAGCAAGTCTATCGAAAGTCCACCTGGGAGCCGCAGCACAATGCTGTCCGAGCCAAAATGGAGGTAATGATGGCAGAAATCTGCCGTTATTAGGTCCTGCGCGAGGGCTGTCAGCTCCATGCGACCCACTAGCATGGAGAGTTACATACATCCGGACCGAAGACGACCTCTTTCCGCTTGGCCTCGTTTGAGAAGTGTGCGCGCCGTTGCTTGCGATCCTTGTGCCATGAGAACTTGCCGTGTGCGATCGCCTGCGTACGCGTACGGAATTTCGACGTGTCCTCTGCGATGGGATTACCAGACCGGGGGAACTCTGGTCGGTCGTGCGCCTCATCTGTGCGCGTGTGATGGATGTGCGGCATGGTCGCGACGAACGGCGAGAACGCCCATGGCCGTGAGCGCGATGCGAAGTTCTCGACCAGCGTGGGGTCTACATATCTGAGGGCGCACCGTGAGCACGCCATCGCGACGGAGATGAGATACACTACATACTTCATGAACTTTAATACTGCGCCGAACCCCCACGGTAGTTTCAGCGGGCGGTCGAAGACATTGCCGAAGAGGATGTCGTCTGCACAGTGGATGTCCAAGAATCGACCTGGTCGCGATGTCAATATGGTCCACGATGAATATGGCGCGAGACGCACCTTGTACTTGGATACTCCAGGTGATCCCTTTCCGCTGGTCGTGATCGAAATATGGGCTTTGTGACCTGCCATCCCCCTCCAAGCCCTTGATGTAAACGGCGACTTGGCCCTCGAAACCGTCCGACTTGATGTGTAGCGGTACGTCCGAGTTCGCTGTTATGGGGGTGAGGTCGTCGATAGATGGCCCTGCGAGGATGCGAAAGCGGGGCATTAATTGTTTCAGGTTGCGATGCGAGAGTTAATGAGAGCGAGCACGAGGGTATCTTCAGCACTGGGAGAGAAAGACCGAGAAATATACAGGAAACAAGTAAAAGGAAAGCCCAGCTCCCCTTATGATGATAAAGTAGCTGGTCAAGGTGGATATGAGCGGTTGCAAACGCCTCCACTGCCATTTCGTGTGGAACCCGCACTGCTGCAACCGGCGGCGGCGATCCCCGAATGGACGACGGTTTCCTTATTTGGCCGCGAAATCTCTAACGTGCGTCGCTGCGCAGCGCTCCTTTCCTGCGCACACGATCAGATCGTTCCCAGACATGGGAGAATTCTTCGCTATTCGTCGCCTGCCAGGTGTCCTCGGGCTGTGCCAACAACATCTCTCGAGGGCTGTGAGTGTATGTGAACGTTTGCGACTAGATGACATTGTCAGGCGACTCTGAGGCGCAGCAGCCTGGCAGGGAATGGGTGGAAGGGAATACCGTGCATGCCTCGGAAAGGCTGTCTCGGATGTAAATCCTGCATCAGCTTCGTCATGCGCGCCGCTAGGCCTGTCCAAGCGTCGTGCGTGCCTGCTTGCTCTCCACGTACAAAAATACAATTGGCGAGCCGTGTCCTCGGAAGGAACAGCGAGCTGCTGCGAGTGGGCACAGCATTAGTAAAACGCGCGAGGGACGTCGTGCAATCACAGACTTGCATTATTGTCCGTCCTCGAGGTGGACATAACAGACGGAGTGCCGAGCGTCCTCGATCGAACCACCGCCCCACGAGATCGCGCAGCGATCAGCGAGCGTAGAGTTACAGTCCTCGGCAAGGGCAGTGCAGCTTTCTCGAGGAAGCCACTGTGAACCATCGCGGCAGTATATTTGGCTGGCCGGCCTGCGCAGGATGGGTCTTGTGGACGGCATGGAGGCTATCAGTTGTGTTTCCGCGAGGAGCCAGATGGCAACGTTATTCAGCGATATTGCGTCAAGCGTTGTACGCCACTGACGAGACGTCGCCGGCTTTAAAGATCCGGGAAGCATGGAGGCGCTGCTGCCCTGCGCGAGCGGGCGCAGCATCGACCACGAAGTTGCCTTTGGACGTGTACAATTAGGTGTGATGTGCCGCCATGACGATAGGGACGTCGTGCATGCAGCGACAATCTGAAAGGACGTCTGTGAAGACGGCTCCAAGCTAGTGATTTGTCACTGGTTTATTAGCTTCCTTTGCGGAGGAAAACAAGTACTTGATATACGCACAGGTATGGTGACAGCGATCGACTGCTGATCATCGAAGGGCCGACCTCACAGTAATTACTTCTACGACCATGGCCCGACAACGGAGACAGATGACGAAGGTCGGCGGCCACTCCTCCGTGTCCTGTGCAACGCGTGAGTATCGCCGAACTGAGGGAGGCTGCGCAACATACACAATTTGTCTCTGCCCTGCGACACCGCCTTCAATGATGACCTCGTCAGATGCTTAGGGTAAGAGACCTGGCACATGCGCACCAGTTAGGGGAACGAAGTTGTGACAACCGTGCTTTCCGCCGATGTTCTACGTTCAGGACTCGATAGCCTGTGGTAGCAGTTATTGAGACGGATCCATCGGAGGACATCCCGTCTGTTCTAACTTCGCTTTGGAGTCGTGATCTGAGACTCCGAAGTGCGCTCCATAGTATCTCGCGCTGGGTGTTCAGAGCTCTCTGCACACACATGCGCGAGATCGCACAGGAGAACGTACAGAGTCTGTTCTGACCGGCTAGTAGTCCGGATGTGCTGTACTATATGATACTGCATCAAAGTCAATCAACTGGGGTGTGTGTCGCTCCCCCGCCTCAGGATCGTACCGTATTGCTCCCAACTCTGGGGCTCGAACCAAATGTTCGACATAGGCCGGAATCTAAACACATACACTCGAAGAGGAAGCTACAGCTCATGCATGTGAGCCTCGTGTTGAGAGGCCGCTATAAATGGCTCACCAAACATCCGGGAAGAATGGACTGCGATGACCGGCTGACTTGGACATCGAACAACTGATGATAGTTAGATAGGGCATCCTAGGCGTACAAGATAGACAGCTGACCTGGAAAGACCTCGCAGAATGGGGTGGCGAGTGAGTGCGCCCGGTCGAAGTCGGTTGTTCCACCTTTCGCGGATGGGTACGCGTGTCTCGAGCGCACAAAGAGCTTCTATCCCGCCCGCAGTGCTCCGTGCCTGGGTACGGGGAATAGAGCTCGCCAACTATCTGCCAAGCAGCTTCTTTACTGAATTCCTTGGGCGGGAACGTGGGTGTCCTGCGCGGACGTTCTGGCAGTTCATTTGTCGTCATGTCGCATCAGTCTGCCAGCGGGCGACGCGGCGATGTGGTATCTACGCATCTGTGGTCTGCCAGGGGACGTTTCACGGTCAAAGCAGCGACTTTTTTTTTCGCGAAATAACGGGCTGCATACCTGGCTGCAGAGCCTTTGCTGGCGTCCATCTCTCGTGGGTATGTTTGAGAGGGCGTCCATCTGGGCAGCGCGTCGCGGAGGCAGAAATCCGGGCGGGCGTCTGGGCTTATGTCAGCGTGCCTAGATCCCCTGTGCCTGAGAGCAGCCCTGGGCGCCTCCTCTGGTATTTTGGTGGCCGAGGATGTTTTGGACGAGCTCGACTGTTGGCGGTGAAACTCACCTCAAGATACCCTTCCCGCCTTTAAACACGTCCAACGCACCTCTCCCTCTTCCTCGTTCTTCAGAGAGACAGGTAGGTGAGTTGCCCGCTTCAGCTCGCGTCACGACTCTGATACTCATCAGACCGCGTTGACGCAGCTTTGATCCACGCACACGCTCGCCAGGACCTGTGCAGCTCGCGTCTGTTCATCTTGACTCAAGGTCTCGCTCGCACACGACGCCGTCCGCCCATCGTCCCCGCTCGTTCTACCCTCCACGTTCTTTACGACACCACACTCATTGACCCCGCCACGCGCACGCTTTAAAAGCGGCACGGTCCCACGAGGACGAGCGCATCACGACGACCGCGACCTAGCGCTCTTAATACCCAGATCCTCGACATGTTCACACCGCCTGCCTCCCCAGCTCCACCCAGGGTGTTGCGGCAGCCTTCTCCGTCGCCTAGCGTATCCGACGACGACGACGGATCTGCGCAGTACCTTCTAGTGCCCCGATCGGCATCTATACCACTACCACCGCGCAGCTCTTCACTGACGCTGTCGCCCTCGCCACCTTTGCCGCTGCGGCGAACAAAAGAGGAAGAGGCCTACACTGCGTCCACTGTGGCGAAGCGCCGCATCGCGCGGCGCACGCGGTGGACGATCCTCCTCGTGCCCGCCGTGCTCGTGCTCATCACGCTCTCTACGCGTTACCTCTCGCACCCAGCCGCCCTTGATATCCTCTCCAACGACCAACATGCGGACAGCTGGGAGACCCTTGTCGCGTTGGCAGATTTTACGCCCCACAAGCGGCACGCGAGCCCCGACGCGGCGCCGTCTGGCGAGCTGTCGGGGTCGTCTGTGCTGCCCTCCGCACCTTCAGGGTCGGCGCAGAGCCCCATGTTCCCGACAGCCTCTTCGTCTGTGTCAGACACGGGCTCGTCTGCGCCTGCGCCCTCGACCAGCGATCTAGGGTCACAAACGACACAGACTATACCGACCATTCCTGCGGCTCCGCCCGTCCTCCCAACACCTTTCCCGCAGCCCCTCGACCAAACGCTCAACCAGAATTATTCGACCGTCGCATGCCAGACATTTTTCAGCAACATGACGCAGTCCACGGCGTTCAGGTCGTGTCGAGCGTTCTCGCTGCTCTCGCAGAGCTCGAACGCATTCATCCAGGTTGGTGGCCTGCTCTTTTTTTAGTTGTGTAGATTCTTCCAAAGTGGGATGCGCGTGGTCCTTTGTTTCCGCGACGGGCCACGTACATCCCACAACATGTCCGGCTACGCGTTGCGTGCAGGGGCCGCTGTCCCGTCCGCTTCTGGCGCCGAGACAGGGTCCCGCAATCTTCATCAGAAGCAGCCACATGTGAAACGTCGAGAGAAGTACCGCATCACCACATTGAGTCCCCCTACTCAATTGCGTTGCATGTGTCTCTGACCATCCTTGCCTTGTTTTGCCCTTCCTAATGCGTGTCTTTGTGCCCTTCTGACTCTGCTTCGGCCCATCTTCAAGCAGGCCCAGCAGAATCTGAGCGCGCTCAACGACATCATCTGGGGTACCTGCAATACGAACACCGATGTCGCCACGTGCAACTCGAATATCCAGTGGTTCACGGATACACTCCAGTCGGCGTGTGCGACAGACTTGAAGGCGGGCAATGCAATCGTGCAGTCGACGTTGACAGGTACGGAGATTTTGTTCCATTTTATTTTCTTAGCTCTCCGGCTGATGCACGTTTACTAGGCCTGCAAGCGTACTCGCTCCTCCGCAACACCGCCTGCCTGCCCGACCAGTCGAGCAACACATACTGCTACATCGAAGCGGTACACAACTCGAACCCGTCGGACCTCTACTTCTACTCGCTGCCCCTGGGAATAGCACTGCCACAGACCGTCACACCCAGCTGCTCCGCGTGCACCAAGAGCGTCATGGGGCTCTACGCGCAGGCGGGGTCCAACCAGACCGCGCTGAACGAGGTGTACGACGGCGCGGCGTCCGTGGCGAACAAGGCGTGTGGGAACGGGTACGTGCAGATCACCGCGACGACCGGCGCTGCTGCTCCTGCGTATAGGAGCGGCTGGGCGCTGTCAGGGCTGCTCGCCGTTGTGGCTGCCGTGCTTCTCTGGTAATGCTAGTGCCTCTTCTGCTTTGGGTGCGTGGTCCCCGCCGCCTTTCTTACCGCGCTCTTTAATGTTTTTATTTTCGCAGGACTTTGTATGACCACGGACACGTCCTTAGGACGGGCCCCACGCCACAACAGTGTACATCACATACCACTATACCCGCACGGCCTTCACATTACACTTCATCCCGTACGGACTCTGCATTAGCACTGTTTTTTTCTTTACTCTTTCATTTATGCTACATTTATTTGTTTCGAGAGGTTTTGTGTCCTTGGTATTATTTATCTCATCGGGTTCTGTTGTTTCGCTGCACCCTAGCTAATAGTGTATAGAGATAGTGCTCCCCGTGGCGCACATACTGCCCTGTGTCAGATATCGTTTTGTGACCGAGCGCAGTTTTGAGCGGTAGGTCGATCGGGTAGGTGATCGCTCTGCAAGCCGACTCGATCAGTTGTTCCCAGTGTTCCTCTGACCTTGTACCGCGAAACTGCATGAAAAGGGGCGGGGACGGTATGCGCGTAAGGACGAGACAGGCACAGGCAAGTCCAATTTGTGAAACGGCGGTCGATACTGATTTTATCCCTCACCTTTACAGATGTCTCTCACAAAGGCGGGAGGTCACCGAGCTCCACGCTTCCTCCGGGAGACCGTCCTGGGGCCGTTAGCATTCGTCAAACTGAAGTCAAACGGTAGCAGAAGTGCCGCACAGGAAGGCCCGTACCCGTCATCATCACAAGTACTATTCCGGCTGTCGCTGCCATCGGCGGGAAGCTATCAGACTGTTTCTAGTCCAAGGACCTAGCGACACCCGCGACGAAGCTGTCTCGCCGCGAATGCAGCGAAAAGTCGACGAACGACTTCTGCAGCGCGCTGACGCCAGCTTTTCTTCCGCGACATTGACCGTGAGTGGCGGGGCGCGAGACGGGTGAGGCGTGAGCGCGTGAGCGTCTGGCTACGTCCGTCAGTAATTATCCAAAAGATGCACAAGCACTCAATTGTACTCACCTTGTTTATGTGTTTTTCTAGGACCTCCCCACTGCGGGACTGCACGATACTGCACTGGAACACTGGCACGCGTCCGGAGAGCCCGAGCTCATGGCTTCCTTGTAAACGAAATCTTTGGTATCGCCTTCGTGCAGGATGTCTGCGCAGTTCAATTTGACTACATGGTCGTCGAAGAGAACTCCGCGAGACCCTGAGCCGTGCTTCATGACGCCTCCAATCCCTGCATGACCCTGACTCGCGTTGCGCTTAGGGACATGCTGAAAACCTGTAGTAGCGATTAGCGAGTTGTGCCGAAAGCTGTAACAATCCAGGGCATTCTACTTACATGTCAGAGCTGCCACTGATTGTGTGAAAGTTGACGATCTCCGTGCGGTGAGAATGAAGGACGAGAAGAGCCAGCGGCGAGCCTCTTACTGCTCGATCTCCACGATAGGAGTGCTCCACGACGACTTTCTAGTGTGGCGCCACTCATATCATCTTCACCTCAATACCCACTCAGTTGCATGAATACGTAGTGTAGTTCATTCCCATGTTCCATATAATCGACCCTGCTGAAGTAGAGCTTTTTTCGGACTCAAAAGGCGATCGCGCCAAACGGCCATTGTGGCGATGAGACCGACGTCGGTCGTACCCGTTGATATCCGCGGTCATAGTGCAAAGCGACGGGGCACGCTGTGACCCATCCCGCCCGCGGGGGCCGCTGTGCATTTCTGAAGTGTGTATGATTGTTTTGTTACGGACCGCAGTCTAGCGCAGCCATATGGGGAGGGTTGATCGGGGTGATCGCTCTGCCACGGGCCTCTGCCACGGCGTGCCCAGTCGAGCCAATCGTTCCACACCATGTTCCACACCCAGCCACCCTCCATCAACAAAACTGGATGAAGAGTACACACGAGCCGGCTCGTCACTCCCACCCTTTCTTTCTCTCACCCTCACCAACACCGTGCTGGTCGTTGCCGTCGACGATGGCATGGCGAAAATGCCAGTACCCGCACCAAGAGCATATGCCCTTTGCGAAGGAGCCCCTCAAGTCGCTCTATGTCGCCCAACGCCTCACCACCACCCTCGCCCTCGTGCCCATGTGGGCACTCTACTATAGTCTTCTTCCTCGCTCTCGCCGTCCCCGCTCGTCGTGGTCCATCAAGCAGATCATCTCGGTCAAGTTCACACGGCGCGTGTACAAGGTCACTGAGCTCGCGGGCGTGACCTGGTACACTCGCGATCCCACCGCGGAGTGCGACAACAGGACGCTTAATGAAACACGCTTTGAGTGGGCGGCGCCGCTACCCGAGGAGCTGAGGACAGGCATCCTCGTCGACGAGCACGTCCCGTTTAAGCGCGTGGGCATGTTCATCTGGCCGAGAGTCAGGCCGACACGTACGTCCTGCTGCTTCAATTGTGTGCTGGCGGAGGGTCTGACGCAGCGCAGTGTATCCCTACTTAGACGAGCCGGGCCCCAGTTACAACCCCGGTCGCTCTGACGAGCATCTCGACACAGAGGACAGCAAAATACCCGTCATTGGCATCTTTCTCCATGGCGGAGGCTACTGCCACATGTCTGCACACGAGACGTGCTCGACCTCAAAGATTCCTAGACGACTGATTCGCGACAAAGCGTTTGACGAAATATACGGTGCGCAGAGAAAATTTGCTGCCGCTGCGTGCTATCACTGACGCTACCATTAGCTGTGGAGTACCGTCTCCTCCAGCATGCTCCGTTCCCCGCTGCCGTCCAGGATGCCGCCTCCGTCTACGCGGATGTTCTGCGTCGCTATTCCGGGCAGTCACAGACGCAATCACCCGCGAACGAATCATCCGACAGCATCCTCACCCAAGACAAGCTCGCGACACCTCATCCAGATACCCACCAAAACCTTGGATACCTTAATCACAGTGGCAGCCACGAGAAGGCGCGGGCGTCTGTAAACCCTGTTCCCCTCACCAAGAACTGCAAGATTATCTTGATAGGAGACAGCGCTGGAGGCAATCTGGTACTTGCCCTGGCTCGCTGGATTCGGGACGAGGGGACGATGCCACCGCCGGACGGGCTTCTGCTGCTTTCCCCTTCATGCGATCCATGTACGTCTTACCTGGGTCCTTCATTTTGCACCACACTGACATTCCGCTTAGCACACGCTTTCCCCGATACACCCTCATCCTATGTCCCGCGCCCACACGAGAGTACCGATTATCTCGTGGACACGCCCGAGCCGCGTGCATTACTGCAGCGCACGTTCCTGGGGCACAATCCGCTCGAAACGATGCATAGCCCGTACGTGAGCCCTGCCTCGCACAAGGTGCTGCGCGCCTTCTATGGCGAGCTCTTCTGCGCGAACGTCGAGGAGCTCACGATCCACGCGCTCGACGACAAGATGTTCGAGTACATCCGCACGATGGACAGCACGCCCGCGACGCCCATACCCGGTGCCAGCACGCCGGTGACGCCGGGCACGGTGTTCAACCCGTCCTCGCTCGCGCACCCCGTGATGGCGGCGCCGTGCGGGATGAGCCTGTTCAGTGCGTTCCCGCCCGCGTGCGTCGTGCTCGGCGATGCGGAGCGCCTGGAGCGCGAGGTGGTCAAGCTCGTGAGCGCGATGGAGCGCGACAGCGTGCCGGTGCGCACGGTGTGGGTGCCGGACGCCCCGCATGATGTGCTAATGATGGGCTGGTGGGACGAGCGCGTGCGGGACGACGTGTGGGCCAAGGTGCAGGACTGGGTGGGCGAGCTTGCCCAGGCGTGACACTAGAGACCTTCATACTAGATCCACCCATACCACTGCACCCGGCTCACGCAGCCCACGTGCGCTTCTCCGATACGCATTCATGTTCTCTGCTGTGGTTGGATCCTCATATGTACATCATCCCGACATTCTTCGTGTAACACCTTTGGCATACCATGTATAAGATCCTCTTTCCGGTCTAGAATTAATATGTGCAGTACACTCTCACATGTGGTCTACGGTATGGACATCCCCGAGAACCCAGCATCAGTGGTCTCCGGTCCACGCTCGGTGTCGCTTGACCAACTCTGCTACGATATCTTCCTCGATCTCCTTCGACGGGTTCTGCGCGAGGTCGATGTGTAGCCATGTTTCCTTGAAAAGGGTCGGATCGAGCTCCTCGCCGGTTTCTTGCGCAGGCTCTCCATTCAGCGGCGAGACGAACACCACTTCGAACTTTCGCCGATGCAGGTCGTTCCCGATGACGACCTGGTGGCCGTACCGTGCCAGCGCGACCCGTGCTTTCGGGATGAGTAGTGCCGGGTCGGTTTCGAGCTGCAATGATGCGGCAACGGCGTATCAGCACGAACACTCGTCTCTCAGCCAATGAACAAACGCACCTTGAATGAGACGATATACCCCTCACGTGTCCACTCGCTCACGAGCGGCTTGAGAATCTTGGGGACCTGGTCCATCTCGATATGCAGGCTGCCCTTGCCGGACTGTATCTTGTGCTCCGACTGGCGCGCGCGTCATGTCAAGGTCAAGTCAAGTCAGCTCGCGTCGCGCACACGCCGGCTACGGCCCAGCCAAGTCGTACGATAGGATGGGACGCACCATTCTCTGCCGCGGGAGGAAGAAGTCGCTCACGGCGGCCGCGAGGTAGAACATTGCGTCGCGCCCGAGGACGAAGAGCTCCTGGCTGATCGCGCGCAGGAGCCACAGGTAGTCGTTCACCGTGACGAAGTGCAGCGTGTGCAGCGTGCCCGCGCGGTGCACGGCCTTGTACGTCGAGAGCACGTCGAGCAGCTGCGGCCGCTCGGACTCCTTCACCGTCACGCCCGTGTCGTCGCTCTTGTCGAGGAAGTCGAGGAACGGGTGCGTCGAGTGCGAGTAGTGCCGGCTGTACGGCTGCAGACTGAACTGCCGGTGCATGAAGATCACGGCGTACCCCGCTTGGAGGAAGTACTCGGCGGATGTCGCCCCACGGGTTCCTGGGAGGTGCGGGACGGGGTGAGAGGGCGCGGGTACGCGGGCGGCGTGCACACTCACCGGCACTAAAGTTGTCTAGGAACCGTACGCTGCAACGACGCATGAGCTTCCGCGGATGTCCTGACATGGGCTGTGCGCCTCACACGTTGAGCTCTAGTGGGACGGTCGTCCCTCCGCTCTGCGAAAACATACGTGATCAGTCTCTGAGATACGGCCTGACCAGGAGACTCACCGTGACCAGAACCACCTTGCGCTTCGCCTTCTGCTGTCTCTGCACAAAGTCTCGGACCGCTGCGACATCCTCCTCCAAGGTCGGTGGTGGTGGTTGTGTCGCAAAATAGCGTTCCGCGGAGAACGGTTCGCTTGCGGTGGTGCTTGAAGTTTCTGAGTCGGGAGCCATGTTGTCGTGGCGAGAATATCAGCCGATGTCTCCTCTTTTTATATACTTGCTCCGGCTTCAAGAAAACAGTGTGAGAGGTGGTGTCAGCTTTACGTGGAAAGAAAGCATGCTGATCCTTGACTCGGTCGCAGGCCCCCGCGCCGCCGCTTATCACATCGATCCTCCACGTACTTGACGCGTCGCGTCCTACTACGAACCACCATGGCAGCCCACCCCAATTAATTACCTCCAATATTTGCACATGGTGATTTTCACGTATTCTACACACCCAAAGCTCTAGAGGATTATACCGGGTGGAGAAAACTCATGAACACGCTCGGGCCCAGCTGAAGTACCCCGGATTCCGGAACGCGTCACCAACGGTCTGCACACTCACCGGCATTAATGGCTCTTTTTGCAGATCAGCTCGCGTCGTGATACTGTTCCGGCATTAGTGGCCTATCACAACAGTACAACGGCAGGAACGTTCGCTGGACGCGGTCCCGCAGCTCAGCGCGGCGGACTGGAGGAGTAAGGAGTAGCGCAATCTTTGGTGTGTTCCCTACACAGATTTAATCGGCATGAAAGCTGACAGACAATCTACGACAGCAGCCTTCAGATATGTGTATGCAAGTGATCATGGACTGTAAGATGAACAATCGATGGACGTTACAATGCGAGGGACATCATGCATCATGCATCAGGCACGACGTTGTGCATGCGATGACTGCCTATCCTGTATGTCTGCATTTTGGTTACTAAGGCACAAGCAGTCCCCTCGCGCGTCGGAAGAGCATGAAACGATACATTCAGCTGAGTATGTTCTACTTAGTCCGACTAGGGTCTTATCGCTGCAGGCCGTTTCTTCCTTTGTCGAAGTTTTTCTTCGGTGTTGAGCCAGGTTTTCCTAGCCTCAAGGCCTGCCACAGAATACTGGTGTACATATGTACTCGACCTCGCACCCCTACGTTTTGCCTTCTCTGATGTCACTGATCGCAATCTGCCTCTGGAGTGGAATAGGCGCAAAACCCTTAAACATGATCTCGCCACATCCGTCCTTGCTCGGCAAGAATCGATGTCGCCTAGCTCGTGGAGCTGCAAAGCTGGTTCAAGGCACAAGTCTATAACTCATAACATGCCGGCTAGGGTCCAGTGCAAGACTGTTCCCGCCCCGCATCCACGAGCACACGAACCCCCATGTCGATGCTCCTCCGGCTAGCTATCTTCTCTATCCTCGTCGCTCCAAACGGCGTCGCGGGTGATACCAAGACATTCGTCGACTTCACAAACGATGTCACCTATAGCCCGCCAGAGGCCTGGCAGTCCGGTCCGCTCGATATAGCGTGCAACATCGCAGACGTCGGGTACTTCACGAGAAAGGACAACACCTCCGTGCAGTTCCAATTCCTAGGTGCGTCCCCGCTTCAATCGACACGTCGGCTGGTCTGACGCTTGTGTCGCAGGGCAGCATCTTTTCGTGTATGGTGCGACGAGCAGCGCCGCGAATGGCGCACTCGAGGCTGCGGTCGACGGTGTCGCGCTGATCAGCGCCCAGCTGTACACTGCATCTCCCGTCTGCGGCTCTTTCTTCGAGATATATGTCCCTGATGCAAGTGCGACCCACACGGTGGCGTTGACTTTGCACGCCATCAATTCAGGTCTGAGAGCGCAGGTGCCGCTGGGATTAACACTCATTGGAGCTACGTACGTTCTTTCCCTGCCTCTTGTGTAACGCGCTCTGACCTTAGTTTCTGGTACAAGATATTGGACGCCCGACGGCACAGACCATGATACCATAGTCAGCAGCGACAGCTTCCTTTCATCAGGCCACAAAACGAACCTCGACGCGATTATCAGTGGAATCCTCGGGGGTATTCTTTGCGCGCTGGTCATCGCATGTCTACTCTTCTGGTACCTGCATCGGCGGACGCAAACCCGTAGTACGCCTCGCACAATTTATGGGATATACACGTACTGATTTCCGTCGAGGTCGTCTCGCTTTCCTACCGACGTTGCTCTTCTTGGACAATTTGCCGCCACAACTCTATGCTACTCACGACAAGGAAACGAAACTGCAGTCATATCCTACGATAGAGGAAGTCCTGGCGGTGCCACCTCCCACATATAGTGCGTCGAAGGCAGCGCGTTCACCTTCAAGTGCCGTATTAGCAGGACAAATACCCGAGGCCAGTTAGCATCCCCTTATTTAAGACTCCCCGTCATACACGATGCTTGCATTGCACAAACCTGTACTCAGGCATTTCACGGTCAGCATAGTGTTTCGGTCCTCATAGCGTGTCGTCCAGCGCGGATTGTAGTATGACATCTCTCTGATGTTTCCGACTTCACACAGCATTGCGATGATTGCGATTCCACCTATACCTATCTCATACGCGCGCACAGGTGACATTCTTGACAGTTTGTATCAATCTGTTGGTCAATGTTCATATCAGATCTCAATCAAACCAATAGGACAGCACTTACTTTCCAGCACCGCAGTGCCACGGCTTGTTTCGTCCCCCCCCCCCCCC
>ALYI01003921.1:0-26430 GCA_001969225.1 Ceriporiopsis andreanae CBS 279.92 | reverse complement strand
CGGAGCCGGCAATTCCCTAGTGGTGGTGAAGAGACGAAAAACGACGCTGGCGGGAGGGCGGACCGTAAATAGCTTACGTAACACTTTGCCCTCGAGCCGGTTTCGAGCTGCCTTGTACAGCCTTGTACCACAATCTTCAATGACGACTCGTTCAGTTCAACCTATACTTCGAATGTGTTCAGGGTCGGGATGACCTATGTCTTTATACATTATCGTGCGTAAATCTGGCCCAGAAATCCTACTGACTACTCCGCAGGAGTAATTTGATGGTAGTGAAAAAGGGCTAGCCACGATCCCTTTCGACGTAATTCAAGTTCCAGAGGAGGTGTATCCTTATCTTTGGCATCTGCAGCAAGTCCACTACCAGTCTTGACTTACTTTCAAACGCACGCCGTTCAGTGACACGCAGCACATCGTGATGAACTTGCCCGGTTACGCAAAAGAGCTCATTTCCGGAGTCTGCAACACTTCGGTCACTCTACCGATCGACATTCGATATCGCTCTCATTCTCATCTTTGCCACACGAACACTCAAACGCCATGCTCGGCGCAACTGACACCATTGACTTCGTTGTAGATGGCGAGACGTTCGAAACCTGGTACAAGGTCCTCGGTGACCTCAAATCCGGCGTTCGCCCCCTCGTACTCCTCCACGGAGGCCCCGGAATTCCTCATCATTGTCTTCTCGGGCACGACACCTTGTACAAAACGTACGGCATACCCGTCGTTTGGTACGACCAGCTCGGTTGCGGGGCGTCGACGCATCTCCCGCACAAGCCCAAGGCGTTCTGGACGCCGGAGCTCTTCATGGACGAGCTCGAGAACGTCGTGCGCGCGCTCGGGATCGCGGACGACTTCGCCGTGCTCGGGCACTCGTGGGGCGCGATGCTCGCGGCGCAGTGGGCCGCCACGCGCCATCCGCGCGGGCTGAAGCGCATCGTCATCGCCGACGCGCCGGCGTCGAACGCGCTGTGGGAGAAGGCGGGGGCGCAGCTTTTGGAGGAGATGCCATGCGAGGTGCAGGAGGCGGTGCACAAGCATCAGGCGGCGGGGACTTTTGAGGATCCGGAGTACCAGGCTGCCGTCGACGCGTATTACGCAAAGCATGTGTGCAGGCTGTCTCCGTTTCCTGAGCCTGTCCTGACCGCTTTGAGCGAGATGGCCAATGATCCAACGGTATACAACATCATGTGCGTAATCCTCCCGTTTAACCGCTCTTTTCGCTTATGCGTCGCATCCGCAGGGTTGGACCCAACGAATTTCATTGCATCGGTACGATGAACACGTGGAATATCACCAGCCTGATCCACAACATCACTCAGCCGACTCTGCTCGTCAACGGTCGCTATGACATGGCGCAGGATATCGCTGTCATGCCCTTCTTCGACAAGATCCCAAAGGTGAAATGGGTGCAGTTCGCCGAGAGCTCTCATATGCCGTTCTGGGAGGAGCCCGACAGGTACTTCCAGGTGGTGGGCGAGTTTCTCGGTACCCAGAAGGGAACGGCTTGACCTTGAAACGCGCTATCTATGACGATTGGTAGCGGGTAGCTGCGGCGAGGTGTAGAATGTATCAACTGAAGCATTCACGCGTTCGACGTCCACCTCGCTACGTACTCCTTTCCTGAAGATTCATCGATATCACTCCGACGAATATAGCCGCGAGATAGAGTGTAATTGGGTACCTCGATATCATCCAAACTAGAACCATCACCTTTCCCATCCGATCAAAAGATACACCATCTAGCGCTTTCAAGCTGAGCCCGCTTTCTGCAACGATCACGGCCAGGAATACTGGCCAGCGATTATCAAGGAGCGGCATCAGACACGATCCGTCCGCCATTCGAATCCATCTTCCGTGCTTGCCACTGAATCGCCAATGATATTGAGTGGTGAGTCTGGGCCACTTCAGCGTCTTGCTTCGCCGTGGTCCACCGCGCTGACAAGTGGCTCTCCAGCAATCTTCGAGCGAACTGCTGCGGTAACGGGTCAGGTCAAGCACCGCAGGGCCCCTCCACCGGCAACCCTGCACCTCATTTAGACGTGGAATCCTCAGGCTTGCATTGGTCTGACGCTATTTTATCAAAGAGCATTTAGACCTTGGCCGGGCCTCTGCCACGAGTGAAAGATGGTTGCTGATCATCAACGGCGCATTCTCAAATTGTAGCGAGCCTCCCCAAGTTGACGAATAGAGGGTCCGCCTTGCCACTTTCTCTTTGGATCATAGGTGTCCGCCACATGGAGAGCGCTTGGACGTCACCAATAAAATAGCAATATTCAAGCTCAAGTCTGCTTGTTCAACTTGACGTTGGTTTGGAGTGCACTATCATGCTCACCCGTGTATGTCCTGACTTTCAAGCTTACGGTAGTTCTGCTGAGAAGCTAATACTGGTCCACAGGGAGCTCTTAACTCTCTCCGGTAATTTCGACAATGAATTTCCCTAATTGACATGTGGCCTGCCACATGGCAGAAGCACGCCACAATTCATCAATTGATCCTGGATTGTGCCAGCGAGGTGCAAATCTATTCAAGACCTGACACTACTTTTGGTGGCACATGATCCTGCTTGAGACCATCAGCTGCCGCCTCTCTTTCATCCGTGGTCGCGACCATGCGGGCAGTCTATCGCCGTGGATCTCGTGTGCTCTTCGGGCCACCGAACGAGAACTGCCGTACCCCGCGATGGTCAAGAATCTTTGCCATGCAATCTATCCGGAAACGGCTGCGCAACCGACAAGGACGTCGAAGTCCAAGGTCGTGGTCTTAAAGTGCACCGTGGGGGTACGCCACACCTCTTTACCACACTTCCCGCCGTGACACCCCGACACAGCGCTTGGACACCATGTCCAACTCCTCCTGGGCCCCGGACGAGGACGCTGCGACAATCTACGCCGAAGACACCTGGCTCCTCGGCGAGCTCCTCATGTGTCTCGCATACGGCTCGATCGCGACGCTCAGCATCCAGAGCTTCGCCATGCTCGTCGGCGGTTGGAAGCGGTCGAAGCTGTGGCGCGACGGCCCACTCATCGTGTTCGTCGTCCTCATCTTCCTCATCAACACGGTATTCCTCGGTGTGGGCATGCAGTTCACGCTGCAGGCATTCGTGAATGACCGCAACTTTGACGGCGGGCCGTCTGGATACGAGGTCGCCGAATTCTCGATTCCGATCGACTCTGTGGCCAACGCGTGTCTCGTCATCTCGACTTTCCTGTCCGATGCTCTTCTGGTGAGTACACTTAGATGGACATAGACCGCATCTGCTGACCTTTGATTCGCAGGTCTGGCGCTGCACTATCATCTATAGGAACAGCCGGGTCTCAGACCACGTCGCTTCGATCATCGCGGGCACGTTTTGGCTGACGGAATTCGGTGAGTTGAATCGCATCGTCGTGCGCACAATCCTGTAGATATTCACCTCGCGTCCCACAGTACTTGGCACTCTCTTCCTGGTCCAACTTTCCTCGACCTCACCCTGGGGCACCGTCAATCTGACCCTCGGATTCTGGTGCTTCTCGCTCGCCCTGAACGTGATCGCCACGCTGCTGATTGTCGGCCGTCTCTTCTTCTATCGGCAACGCTTGGCGAACGTCATGGGCACCGCACACGGGTCGCAGTACACCGGCATCATCGCGATGATCGTCGAGTCCGAACTCTTCTACACGGCGTTTCTTATCCTATACATCGTCCCGTTCGTCCTCGGCCATCCGATCGCCAACGTATTCATCCAAACCATCGGGTCCGTCCAGGTACGTTTTCTACTGGTGACTACAGCGCAAGTCCTGATTTCTGACAATCGCGGTTAGGTCGTTTCTGCTCTGATGATTGTGTACCGCGTCGCGCAGGGCAAAGGCTGGACGAAAGACACGCACGAGATTGTGACGACGCGCATGGTGTCTGACAGTGCGATGCAGCTGAGCAACATGCGGGCTGCAGGCTCGACCACCTTCGGCGGAGACGATGCTCTGAAAAGCATCACCAGCATCCAGGTGATGCGAGAGGTTTATACGAACAAGGATTCCTCTTCTTCTGAGTCACGGTGCGGATCCTTGCATGCTGTTTGAAACGCTCCCCAATGTCTTGTCGCTCGAACCCTCCCTCGGCCACCTCCTCCATATTTTGATATCCCTACTTGAGATACCCTTGTACGAGCCTTCAGTATTTCAGTCCGCTGCTTCCTATAATTCTTGATAGTAGTACGGTCCAAATAGGTCCAAGCCGAATTAAAGGCCCTTGATATGCGCGCCTATTGCCGCCCTTTTCTCCAGAGTCCAGACCTCCACCACTGTTAGTCGCGATGAGCGATTCTGAAGCCGATCCCAGTTTTTCAGTCCTACCAGCACGCCTCAGGCGACGTATCGACCGCGCTTTCGACAACGCTATCGTTGGCGCAGAGCATACTTCAGCGACACCAGGCCCAGCTCACAAGAAGCGCAAGCTCGCGCTCCCTTCCGACGGCGGGGGTTTCGTCCCAGCTGAGGCTGGTGGTTTCCTCATTGAAGACAATGAGCCCCTTGCAGGAGGCTTTCTGCCAGACGACGCGCCCGGAGGCTTTGTTCCAGACGATGAAGCGGGCGACCGCACGTCAGAGTCGTCCGAGGACGAGGACGTCCCCGCGCACGCGCACGCTCATACGGACATCCCGTTCTCCCTCGTACCGACCGCGCTGCAGCTGCTTGACCTCCCGCCCGCCGACCCTGACGTTCTCGCGGTCTTCAAGAATGCCGCGTCCGGCTGGGAGACCCGGGGCGCGAGGGACTCAGACGACGGTATCCTGCGCGTGAGTCGGAAGGACTGGCGCGCGGTGTGCGCGGCCCTGCTAGACACCGGGGCAGGGACGGACGCTACTGAAGATGGGGACAGGGAGGACGGAGGCGAAGGACAGGCAGATGATGAAGATGTTGACATGGAAGAACCGGTGGAGGAAAATGGCGAGTCTGAAGACGAGTTCGTTCCTGAGGAAGCTGAGGACGAGGAGTCCGGTGACGACTCGGATGATGAGTACCGCGAAGGCGGCGGCGGAGGATTTGTCGCACCGAAGACGGGCAGGACGTCCAAAAAGCGGCCGGTGTCAGATTCTGACGAAGACGAAGAGGACAGCGACGGCGACCGACCGAAGCGCGTCACACCGCGGCAACGCCAGGATTGTAGGCGTGCGTTTGCGCTGTTCTTCCCAGATATTCCGGACGATAGGCTCGACACCCAGCGGATCATGATTAGGGACATTTCACGCGCCGCCTCGCTCCTGAAGGAGAAAATCACCGCCGAGGAGGTACGTCCGCGGGCCAACGCGTGGATTGTCGCGCCGCTCATTGTCGAATCATTTCCTGCAGATCGTGGAGATGCTCGACGCGTTTTCAACGTCTGCAGACAAGTCGATGGGCCTCGCAGACTTCGAGACAATGATGGTCACCGCGAAGTTGGCGTAGGCCCTGTTTTGTCGTAGTCTACGAGACATGTATTGCTTTGCGATCACTGCGAGCTTGAATAACTCCCTAGTGAGGCAAAGCAATTCCTGTCTTGTATGGCCTCACGGACGTGCTCACGACGATTGCCAGCTGCAAAACGTTCTGTGAAACCGACGCCTTCTTTCGAATCAGGGACCCTGCTCGACGTAGGAGGATCCATGGCATAGTGCATAACATAACATACGAAGACATAGATGGTAAGTACGAAAAAGGAAACACGGAATATACTACAGCTAATACAACAACACCGCTACTTCTAAGATACAACGCTAGGGCTATCGATACAAGGGAGTTTGAGGGACTAGGAATACAAAGAGCAGGGTATATGGGGTACGAGGACGCGAATCAATGCGGTATTAGGGTAGGTATGAGTAGAAGATTCGACGTGTTCGTGCGCGCTGATGCATGGTTTTAGGTTTCCTGCAGTCTATGCGCTCCGCTAGCGTGAGTCGAAGCTCATCGCCGCTTCGCCGCCCATACGCTGAACAGCGACTCGTACGTCTTCTGGGTGCGTGCGCTGAGCGCGACGTACTCGTCGAACGCGGAGGGTGGGAGCTCGAGCACGCCGCTCTCGGCCGCGTGTGCCTGCGGGAGCACGGCGAGCACGGCGGACGGCGGTATGCGCGCTTGCGGGCATGCGCTTGGCAGGAAGACGCGGTCGCCGAAGGGTGTGTATGTGTGCACGTCGATCCAAGCGTCCTTGCCGCTATGCGAGCGGGAGGCTGTGGGATCGACGTGAGTGGTATGTCGGTGCGAAGGTCAAAGGGAGCGAAGTACCTTGCACGACCATTACTTGGCGCTGGACCATAGCGACTGCGAGGGCTCCGGATTGCATCATGGTATAGAAGAGAAGAGAATGCGAAATATATAACGATACAGAGACGAGGGATGCAGAGTCGATGATGCACAGCCGAAGAGTCAGTTGCTCAGTTGCACTGTCACCGTGCGCCCAAGCTCTGCACTTATACACGCCTTCCTATTGTTCCTAGCTTGTCTCACACGTCCACGCAACGTCTTCTAGCAAATTCTCCAGGAAGACAAGCTACGACCAGACAATGAGAAGCACCTGTTGGGAGACAATAAGCAATGCGGCGGAGGTGCGGTGGGTAACCTAGCGGGGGAGTCGTGACTTGTTGGTGCCTGCCCAAGAACAAAAGCTCCCTGGTGAGGACGTTGACGGACGCCATCCGCCCCAAATGCGACATTGCCTCGAGGTGGCCTACACATCCAGCACAAACGAACTGCCCGTTCGGGCATAAACGCCCCCGCTTCGCGTCGGCGTGCCGGCGCTTTGGGATTGTTCGGATGGCCACGAGACCGCGAGCGCAAAGTTTGACTTAGGAGCGCTGTTGCACGTTGCCAGTACCTTTGTTTTCGTCGGAATATTTAGGGTAGGCTTCAGGCCACAGTCCATCGTACAAGATCTGGGCCCAACCCGAATCGCACAGTCTCAGAAGTGGACAACAACACATCGGCGGCCTCTGGTGGTCTTTGTCTTGAAAAAAAAATCTTCTGCGTTGTATTTTCCGGTATGTGAGCTCAGCGGCTCCCCGCGTTCCACATAGTGACGATGACAAGCTATTTACAGACAAATGCCGTCGCTTGTCTTGGACGCCACGAACAGGTTCGGCAGGCGACCACCGGTGCGGCCTTTGGGCGCGACACATGCTCTCCATCCCCGAGGCAAGCAGCTCAACCGTGCATCCTGCATATGGGATCATTGACATGAGAGATTTCTGCCGGCGATCAAACTCGATAGATATTATGCGTCTTGGTGGCGCGCCGGCAAGCTGTGCATGACGCAGTGTACGTACACGCGAACGTTTGCATCTCACGTGTCTGGTCAGCAGCAACGAAAGGCAGATTGACACCTCCCACCCAGCGAGCTTGTCAGTATTGGCGCAGTACACGTCTGCGGACAGCTACTGTGCACACTGCGCTCCAGCATCATAGGCCTGCGGTTGAAGATGTCTATCGTTGCTGTTGCCACCCAAGAGCATCCCGCGGAAACATGCATCGGCTAAGCATTTCGGTTCCGTCAGCATGAGTCGGAGCGCCATCCACTCAGTCCACCAAGCACGACCGCCGCCAGGATCTCGGCCAGATCTCCGTAGGAGCTAAGACATAGACGGCCATAACGTCACAATTTCGCTTGTCCATGTACTGTGCCACGCCTCTCATCACTCTCAGCGGCATGGCATGCAGATTGAAACGGATATCCTGACCGGGCCGGACGGACAGATTGAAATCGACGGAAAACATGTCAGCGTCCGACGCGGCGCCATTCTGAGGTTCAGCAGCAGAGCAAATCTGCGGTCTGGACATCATTGTAAGTGCATAGCCATCAAACGAGGGTTAGAAATTGATTGAGCTCAGCGCGTGACGTGTGGCGCAGATCAGGGTGTGCGATATCCTACCGAGCGATATTCAAGCGGGTTCAACGAACAGAAGTGTCTGTCTCTATAGGAGGACGCCTTCTGTGGAGATTCGGTCCTCCAAAATAAATCAATGGTTTGGACGACAGAGATCTCCGCTGTTGTTGAGCACTGACTGCTGTTTATCATGGTGAAATCATCTCCTCCAAGTCTCGAGAGTATATCAGGGCGGCTCTTGAATATGCTGCCACTGCCACCATACAAGGGTCCTATTTCAGTCAAATCCAGCCATTTCTATGGAGGAAAATCGGAAAAATAGGAAGGCTGCGAATGCTCTCCTCGAGGTTGCAGTGACTGTCATCGACTCGGTGCCGGTCGCGGCGCTAACGCGGCACGCGCAGGTCCGGCCCGGAAACTCCGCTCCGCTGCCTACCACGCTCGCACGCTCCTGTTCCACCGTACACGAACGGGACCACTGGTTCGCGATTTTTCCGCCTGGGAGTCGATAGCACAGCTATGACATCCCGCAGGTACCGTACTACCCTTTCCTGCAGAAGTTAGCGTTAGTGGATTGAACTGCACCGGATATCATACCGACTTGACATCACTACTTGTTCAGGTCTAGCCTGTGCGAATAGGCCTGCTCCGGTCTCCGCGCAACATCTGGCCTAAACGCGTGAACATGATCGATATCCTGACTCTATGTGCACTGGCTATCCTCTGCATCCAAGTCTATCCAAGTGCACAGACACCGATCGCGCATGACGGCACCCTTGCCTCGAGGCAGCAGGTACCCGCAGCTGTGCAGGCTTCTGCGGGCTAAGAACCATGGCGGAGTCAGGCGCACCGCTGACTTGCCTGACGGCCCCGTCAAGGGCGGCGACGCTGTCAGTCGCGCTTTGCACGGGAGGGCATCAAACCATACTGGGCCCAGCGCCGCTCAGCGCCTCGAGGCTTTGGATTTCCAGAAAACATAGCACCGTCGCCCGAGCCGAGCCAGAGGTGGCCCACGTCGATGGATGCCACGTTCATAACGGGCGGCGGTGGAGTCAACGCGGCGAGGCGCGCCCAAGAGAGCTAAGCTGTGCTGCCAGAGAACACAGAGAAATCCAAGAAGCACATCGTATTTCATTGCGCACTGGTTGAGTGGGGAGCATATGGAGAGCGTGAGTACGGCTACAGGGAGACACAGCGTATTCAAACAGCTTTATGGATATCAGCACCGAGTTCGGAGGGGCGGGGGCGAGGGCAAACAAACAGAGATTAAACCAAAGCGAAAAAGCGAGATGGAAAGAACCGTGACAAGGGCGGTGAACAGCACAGGTATCGTAGTCAATATAGAAGATTCGCAGCACAGCAAGTAGTGAGCGCCAAGGGGTATCGAGGTAACGTGAGCATGGGGGATCGTAAGGCCATGATAAGCGGATGAGAAAAAAGGAGGAGGAAGTCCCAAGCTAGGAGTTCAAGAGCAGTCAGGGTATCGCATGCGGGAGCATGGCGGTGCCGCCAGATCCGGAGACGAGGGACCAGGTGAGGGCGGTGCCGTACCGCTTGCGCACAGGCGCGATTGGCAGATCTAAGGTGAATTGCCAGAGGATGAGTAACACAGACGTGTCGCTGTGGTGAACAGGTGTGGCCGGCTTCGTGCGGCGTGGCGGTGACGGGTCATTAACGTTCATGAGATCAGAGGACGGAGTGCCGAGAGACGATGAGAAAAGTTCCGACGTTGTGAGGACAAGCCACTACGGCGAGCGGCGACGGAGCCGCAGGTGAGCTTGCCATGAGCCCATAGAGACGTGCTGGAGGCCGACGAGCTCGAGGTCCTCGAGCTTGATGCCGTGATCGCCTCCCACCCGCCACCTCGGGTCCGCGTCCTCTTCCATGGGTTTCGACTGCACGTCCTGTAGATGCGCAGTCTGAGTACACATGCAATTGGACTCGGGACGGCGGGACGTTGACTCACATCAATGAAGCGCTGGACCGTTTTGGCCACGTTCTTTGCCAGTTTGGACCGTGTGATGGGCCCCGGCGGGCTGCGGAAGTCGCGCGTGGGGATCTGTCGGCTCCAGGGCATGTATCCCGGCCACTATGATAAAAACAGCGTCAGCGAAGAGCCAGCGACGGATAGGTAAGAGAGAGGCGGCGTACCACAAGACGGATGGAGACGGATGGCCCACGCTGGATGAACATCTGGTCATCTCGTCCTTCGAGACGAGCGAACCTGCTGGTCAACGCATCCCTGCAGCTGATACCGCAGTCGGTCGGGTGATTCAGGTAGAACATTATTGGTGGCTCAAGTTCGACTTCCTCCACGTAACGGCGAATATCGCTCCGTGTATGGGGTCGGTAGAGCTTCTGGGGGACCATATGATCAAATCCGGGGAATGTGCTGGCGATCTCACAGACGGTGCGGTGGTGCCCTCGCGGGACCATGTTCATGGCAAGAGGCTCCTCGGTGTGAGATGAGTACGACGCCACGCTAGGCGAACGTGGGACGGTTAAGGAGAGGGCGGGAGAGTATGGGCTCTTCAACTGCGAGGGAGAGCCCTGTTGCCACTCGTAAGGGGATCCAGGTGTCAGCAGTGAGGTATTCACATAAGGCGCAAGCTGCGCTCCTGCGGGCAGATTAGCTGGCGTCATGGGTACTGTGTTGCGGCCGGATGAGGACGGACTCGACGAGTACGCAGAGTAAGGTCCGTTGTGGTAGTCAAGCGGCGAAGGCATCGCAGACGACATCAAATCTGACGTGCATATCGCGGGTAGTGCTAATCGCGGAGGCGAGGGGTGATCTTGTTGAATCGAGCCCTGATCCCACCGTGCACTAGCCGTGTAGGGGTCGAGGCCGAGTGCATTTGCGCTTGACTCGTAGACAGAGAGATTGTCCATCTGATCGATCGGAAGGCCATCCGTTAGGTAGAAGTCGGTACCGAAGCTCAGCTCAGCGTCGGCAGCGTAGTTCATGTTTGGCGACATCTGCTGTAACATCATTAGTTCAAGACAAGCGGAGAGCCAGTACAACTCACATTGAACTCTCCGGGCATGGCAATGGTAGATGCGGAGCCTGACAAGTCGTCCCGGTTGTCGAGCCATGGGAGACTCTCGGTGTTGATGCGTGTTGGCTGCGGAGGGAGGTGGTGGGTGTTGTCGTCGTTGAGCATCCTGCTGAGAGAGTCAGAACGATGGCGTGGATGTATGGAATGACTTACTGTGGGTAGTGAGTCATAGTGGTAGAGGAGGAAGGAGCGTGAAGCGAAAGCAGAGGAGAGAGGCGTGTTTATACGTATCTGGGGCAATGCGCCTAAGCGCCGCCGACCAAAGCAGGAAACGCCGAATTCTGAGCGGAATTGGAGGTTATGGTGCTTCGGGCTGGCAGAGCAGAGCATGGAGAATATGCCGCAGAATCATATCGACATCTCAGATCTGGCGGTCGAGGAACGGGGTCTCTGCTCGAGGTCAATTAGCCTGTGCACGGCGTTCAATATTAGCGCCGGAAAAGTGATGCGTGGAAATCGAGATATCGCGTTCTCCCGTCGCAGTCATAGATGGATTTCTGCCACCTACGGCAAAACGCGCATCGCGCTCACCTTGGAGGTCGTGTAAAGGCCGTGGCATGTCTTGTGGACCGTTTGTTGCGATCTGGCAGTGTAGATTATTGACTTACCTGTCTACCGGCTACGCCCACGAGTCATGCCGCACGCGCCGCAAAAGGCGGCGGTGTACGACCTTCCACAGAACATCCAAGCTGCAAAAGGAGAGGAGGCGGTGCATTAGGTTCACGAATAACAGGACTCCGAGGGATATCGCATACACGAGCCATGTCAGAGCGACATTCAATTGTGCCGTTTGCAATTGAAGACGGCCAGCCGAGTCTGATACATTGGCGCAAAATCGACAACGCGTGAACGCTCGGGCATCTATACTAGCGTGTCCATAACGAGGAATCGCCCTTCAGGCGCACCGATTTATGCGTGGATAGATATCCATCACACAAAGCTGTACGAGCAAAGGGCGGCTCCTGGCTTGACATGTCCTCGTACCGCCTTCGTGAGAGGGTGGTACCAGGTACAGTCACGACGGGCCGTTCAGACGGTCGCATTCTTTCGGAATTGCACACGTTGTCGTCTTGCGGGTCGTTCAGTTCATGTTGCGAAGCGATTTTGCATCGAGGCCGGGTTCGTCGTGGAAGTTGTTGATCAAGCCATGCAGGCAACAGACGCCGGCCCCGGGCATCGATTGAAGCCACGTGCAACGGTGATCGAGTTGGTTCGGCCCAAGTGCAAGGTTTAGTTGGCTCCTACCACACCCTGCCATCCAGGTACTTCACTTGCAAAGCTAATCGCGCAATATGTCCTCGCTTGATGGCGCAATAGACGGCCCCTTGCAACCGTCGCATCCGATTCCCAAGGTCGAAGATGTCAAAGACGACGCCGACCTGCAAAACGACCTGGACATTGACGCGAAACCGCCGTCCGAAGATGGCGACGAAGCACCTCAAGACGATGACATGGATTTGTTCGGAGAGGACGAGGTTGCAGACGAGGTGAAGCACGAGGATACGTTAGTGCCATTCACCTCCTTGGTTTCACGCAACGCTAACGAGGAACCCTATTACATAGTGCGTTGACGCCAGCATCATCTGAACCTCTTGACGGCCTTTCTGAGCCCGAACGGAAGCGTCGGGAGGCCTTGGAGTATGCTGAGGAAGACGAGCCCGAGCAGACTTTAGAGGAATCCAAGCTAGAAGCACACGCCAATATCCCAAACATTCCGGTGCCGAGAAGCTCGGATGGCAATGTAAGGGCATCCGTACTCTTGGTGCTCTGCCGAGAACTCAATAATTATGCCCTTGCTGCTTTGATATAGCATTGGGTCATTCGCATACCCAACTTCATCCAGGTCGATTCGAAGCCATTCCATCCTGACACATATGCCGGGCCTGAACAAGAAGACGAGGATACACAACCTGGCGAATCCTCGCGTGAGAAGAGTATGTCGATTAAATTGAAAGTGGAAAACACCGTGAGATGGCGCTGGGCACGGGATGAGACCGGACAAGAGGTACGTACTACGCCTCGTTACACACGCGCCAGGCATTCACTGACTGATTGCCCGGCTGTCCTTGTATTTGATCCCGTTCACAGCGCCGACAATCTAACAGCCGTATCATCAAGTGGTCAGATGGTAGCATGAGTCTCCAGCTTGGGAAGGAGCTGTTCGACATACTACAGACGGTTGACACTTCAGGTTCTGTGTCACGACAGTCCGTTGGCGGGCCACAGCCCCCCTCGTCGCAGCCGCCGCCGGCCCCTACGAACCTGAAAAGGCAGGGACTGACATATCTCGTCGCGCAACACAAGCGTGCAGAGATTTTGCAATGCGAAGCGGTCATTGCCGGATACATGTCGCTGCGGCCCACAGGGATGCAGTCCGAGACGCATCGGATGCTGGTCAAGGCTGTCGGTCAGAAGCACGTCCGAGTTGCCCGTCTGCGCATGGCGCCAGACCCCACGGTCGACCCGGAACGCGAGCAAAAGGAACTCATGAAACAGGTTTCCCGGAAACAGTCGCGCAAGGCGCGCGGCGAGGACGACGGGATGGGCAGCGGGCGCAGAAAGCGCGCAGGCTATGCGCGTAAACGCTCGGGAGATGATATGTGGACGGATGACGAGGAGGAAGAAGCCTTCGGGGGTGCGTCCGAAGACGAGTACGGACACAGCGGCGCGGGTGGCCGTGCCGGGAAGCGACGCAAGTCTGACGGCGAGCGCGACAGCAAGCGGGGCCCCGGAGAGTATCAGAACGATGACTTCGTGGTGGCAGACTCGGACGAGGAGGACGGAGATTTCGCAGATTCTGACGCGGACCGTAAAAAGAAGAAAGGTCGCAAAACACGGGGCGAGGAGGCAGAGCAGGACAATTTGGACAAGCTCGAGGCTAAGATAGAGGCGGACCAACGCAAGCGTAAGCAGGAGACAGGTACGAAGGACACGGAGGAAAAGACCGCCGTGGAAGAAGAAACTCCCATGGATGTCGAGAGTGAGGACGAGGACGAGTGGGGCGTCCGTCGGGCGGGCACAGGTTCCCGCCGGAAACGCGCACTTGAATTCGAGGAGGAAGAGGAGGAAGAGGAAGAAGAGTGAATCTGGACCTGGTCCGTACTGCCTCGCGCATGTCGACCACGCGCCTTCCTCTGTGCTATTAGCCACTTTGATCTTTGCATTAACCGTGTCTTCTACGAATTGTAAGCTCTACTCTGGAGCTCTCCATTTTCGTCCCACTCTCGCAGAGGTTGGATCTCGTTCACCAGTGCTTGGTTCTCGGCATTCCCGTGCAGCAGGTTTCTCAGTGCGAATATTGCATGTTCTCGAAGATCTGTCAGACGCCAGGCACAGCAACGTCAGCACATAGCTCCATGATAGAGTCATGAGAAGTGATATGATATTATAGAACGAGGCAATGTAACTGGTCTTCGGGACGCAGGGCCGCGTATGTGGCCTAAATGAAAGCCTCCAAGGTAACAAAGAGCACGCACATGGGTTTCGGTCGTCTACAACGCACAAATTCAATACGACGGGGATGCCCCCACTTGCGCGTACACGGTCTTGCACTGCCCGCCGCTCTGATGTTAGGATTCCGAGCAGCCGTACAAGGTCTCGCTTGAGGTAAGCAAAGCCCTTTGGGTCACTGATCCGCGCATCCAAATTTGAGGGCTGTGCGGCGTCGTGCGAGCCGCGAGGTACGGCGGGGGTGCCCACCGGTACGGGCGCAGGAGCCACCTTGCCAAACGTAATACGTGGGAGAAACCTATCGAGTGCGCGCAGTGTTTCTGTGAAGAAACGAGGCACGCCACATGCGTCGCGTACGTCCATGTGTCAGCTGTGCGAAACGGGTGGCGCGTGTGTGCGGCGCACCTATCAGCGATTCTATCAATCCGTCCCCGCCGCCCGATACTGCAGCGTTCACGTAATCTTTCAATTGCCCGTCGACTTGTTTGCTCGCCGCAGCCACACCGGCTGCACTTCGTGCGGAAGACGTCGTGTGCTCTTCGGAATACAAGGCGAGCGATACGAGGCACTGGGTGACCAGAACTAACGCCTCGGACACTTTTGGGAGCATGAGGTCCAGTTCATCAAGAGGCGGCGGATCCGTGAGAGTTGCTGTATTGCCATTATGCAAGTTATGCACAGCACCGTTAGATGACGTGTAATCTGGCCCCGGGCCTCCGCAGTCTGTGGCACCCAACGCCCGGTCGATTGCCCGCTGCGTATATTGCGTGAGTGTGAAAAAAATGGTAACCAGCAGAGAACAGAGCTCTGCCAGTATTTCGTCGGTTATTTTCATGGCGTGCGCCTGGGCCGGTTGCAGATATGCGTCGACCAGTTTGAGCAAGGTTGTTTGATGCGGTGTGACGACTTCGCCATCGCTATCGTCAATGATAGCAAACACCAAGTCAATCGCAGGGAAGATCGTATTGCACTGCAATGTGAGCGTAATTCCAAGCAACTGCGATATGACCGCACTCACACAGCAGTAATTCGGTACAGAGATGGCACACGTCCGCACTCCAGGAAGGCACATATAATCCGGTATCTGCGGTAGATCGGAGCGCTCAGAATCACAAAGTTTAAAGACAACTGCGACGGCCAAGACGTACCCCAAATCGAACGCCTGACTACTTTCGGCAGAGTCCTCCTCTTCAAACAAGAGGGCCATTTGATCAAGCAAGGATATGCACAGGCGTATACCGCTCTGTGTAGTTGTCAGAAGTGTCCTGTAGAACAGACGTAATAGATCAGCTTCCATTTGCCCGCCACATCCGCTGAGTTGTCGTATGTGCATATGGCCGCTGAATTCGCGCGAGCCAGACGTAGCATATTAGAAGTGAGAGTACGAACATTCGCGCTGCGCTCCCTTGTAAACAATTCAGAAGAAGCACAAATGTGGACACGACCGTCTTCACATCGGGCACAGCAAAGAACCGACTGCAGACTGTTAGCTACGAGACTTCCGGGGAGACAATGTCGCGTAGACGTACATGAGAATCAGCTGCTCTTCTGGAAGTTGCATGTACGATCCCCATATGCTTGTTATCAGGGCCTCATTTGCGGTCACCATATTCGACAGCGTTTGTGCCAGCATCCGCGTGACCGGCAAAACTACGAGTTCACCAGTTGTTAGTCCATGCGCAGTGCTATCGGATGTTGACAGCGAACCTTCCGCATCCTGGTAGACCATGTACGACGTGTAATATCGCGAGAGGTCGCGTATGGCTATTTCATTTTCGCTAGAGCACACGAAATTCCGCGCTCAGAAGTTTCGCAAGAATGTAGGAAAAAACTTACAATGCACGATTTTGGTTGAGCGGCACTGCCGCTACGATGTTCCTTGTGAAGCGGGCCAGGCTGAAGCAGAGCTTGCGCAACACTGTGCGGCGGTCACCATTTTCATTTTCATCCTCTTCAGCATGGGCAGATGCGGTCGACACCCAAGCCTGACGGAGAGGCGGCCATAAACTAGGCCTCGCGTTTCCAATCTGCGCTCTGGAAATCTGGAGGTAAGTGCTGGGGGTGGAAGGAGAGAGCAGAAGGGGAACCTGAGATCCACATCTGCCGCGAGGGCTCTTGAATGTTCATCAAGCGCGGCAACAAGAGGCTCTACGGTGGTGATTGCGTTGAGGTCGAGCCCTGCACAGGCCTCCAACAGCCCCTCGTAGTCGAGAGCCATGCCCAAGCTTGCCGACTAGCCAAACTGTACAACAATATCTTGAGGAGGCGAATCCGGATGCGAGTGCGAACAGTACCCCAGAAAACAGTACGAGTCGGCGTCCCCGCAAATAATCGATCTAGCCGTACCCAAAATTCGAGCAGCACTTCTTGTGCTCCCGTCGACCCTCCCGCGATGTTGAAGACAGGATGGAGGAGAACAACTTGCGAACGCTGACAGATGAGATCTCGACATTGCGAATCTCGAGATCAGCGACGGACGCTGCAGGCGCTCGACCAACTCAACTTCCTTGACCAGCGACAACCATCCATGTCGGCGACGGCGACAGAGTCTGAGCTCAATGTCTCTCTCGAGCCTCACCTAATAGATGCTTTGGACTTGATCGCCCCTCTCTTGCCAGAAGCTGTCGGCGTGGACGTACAATCTGCTCTTGCGAAAGCTCGAGACCCCCAGCAAGATCAACCCGTCATACCATACAACGTCTTATCCTCTATTTCGGCGTGGACGCGGTCGCCGGAGGGGAGTGTGTCTCTTAGTAGCCACGACATTGCCCCCGCATCTTACAGCATGGTTGCTCTGTTGGCGGGAACACGTACTTCCCCAGAGCGAGTATTCCCCGCGCCCACTCCTTCCCGCACAGATATGTCAAACGAACTTAACGACAGACGTGCCGTCACTGCTGTGCTGAACGCCATGCTAAGCATTCTGGGCTCCGGCGTTGCAACGTGGTGGGCTGCTGACAGGCTGGGGTGGAAACCTGAGTGGGTGAGTGCTCACGCTGTCAACAACCTCATGAAGCCAGACTCAACTCTTCTGACGTACAGAAACTGCTTTTTGCCCTATTTGTTGCGATCGTTGTTGCCGCGTCCGAGGGCATCCTGTTCCTTATCTGGAGCTCTCGCCGCTCAAAACGCTTGTCCCAAAAGAAGCGGTCACCGTTGAGAGCACGGAGAAAACATTCCGTCATCTCTGGACCTGGAGTCGAACTTGACGTTACAGGAGAAAGCACAACTTTCGAATCCGCGGAGAAAGAAAGCCTACGGGACGTATTGCCCTTGCCGGAAGGCTCGCCGTTTTCCGATGTGCAACAGCACCAGACTGCCGACGGCTTGCGAGCCCGGACGTTCGGTGCACACCAACTCGGCATGTCAAGCGGCGGAGAGAGGGAGGCCTTGTAAGAGAGCTCTTTTTGCGACCCTCACCGCGGACATCACAAGAGACGGTTGGACCGGTAAGTGTCGCCACACAGTTCTGGAGCTCCTGGTGAACTCATTTTCACGGAACAGCCACCAGAGTCACTGTTATGCGGCACATCTCGTCCGCGATGCAATGAAAGCCAATTGCCTCGGCCCAACGCACGGCCTGCGAGCGGTACCTGTCGCGCCAAAAACGAAATGTGCGGCAGTTGAAGCCTGTGCACGCGTGTGCGATAGGATGCGACTATGCTGTGCGGGCGCGATCGACACCATCTGCTGGATTGAATCACGGTGGGCGACTGTGTACAGCTCGAAATTCAACTTGCGCTTCCATTTCCTAGTATCACGGCGCCTCGAGATCCTATCTCAACTTGCAGCTTTCCATGGACATATCGTCACAGCGCGTCCTGCACACTAGACCATCTGTGGCGAGCTTGACAAATGCAACATGATTACCGTAATCACTGCATAGGTGTTGGTCGCCCCGTTCTTCCATCATCGCCGTTCGCGCCCGAAGCTTTACACTCAATCATGCCGTTAATGCTTGTCAACATGTTCTCAATTTCTTTCCGCAGTGCTATCTAGGTTGTGACATACAGCTGTCGCTACAGCTTGACAGTCGTATCTCCGTCTCACGGTGACCCGTATACGCCCAATGTTCTCAGGAGAACATTCAGATACCACCCTGTCAATCCCCACACATCGAGTCTACCTTCCAAGCCACCTCCGATCTCGTCGCGTTGCTCGGGATCACTCGCCCAGTCCTCCTGTGCGGCTGTGCTGACTACCTCACCCGTGGTGTGGGCCGCAATGATGTCCGAGACGTCGATCGCCCAGTACGGACGCTGACCGCGGAAGAGGTATTGGTGCAGACGGGGCGCGGAGTGTACTGCGGACAATGGAAAATGGAACGCGTGCGCCACTTCTATTGGTGAAAGTGTGAGGCTGGAGAGGCTGAGAGATGGCAATGGGGCCTCCAGGTCTTGTCTTTCGCTGTTTGACGGCAGCGGCTGAGAGAAGCCTCGCGGATGAATGAAGCCCTGGAAAAACGTGTTCGACGGAAATGCGTTTGATGCAGTGTACAAGTGCCACTCACGACGTAAGGCCAGACTCTCATACCCGCCAGCGAGGTTTCCGCTGGGCCAAAGCGGCCCAGAATTTCTATCTGGTCAGGATGGATGCCCAGCTCTTCTTCCGTTTCCCGCAACGCTGCTGCTTCAAGTGATGGATCTGACTGCGATAATGAGTCAGGAGCGTGTGGCGTTTGCGTTTGGCTGGGCCGGACAACGGACCTCGTCGACTCTACCTCCTGGAAAGCTATGATCGGAATGCAGTATTAGAGCGTTGCATAGCTCTAGACAACACTCATCGCACCTCACCTCTCCGGAATGTGACCTGAGCTTGCTGCCCCGCACCTCGAGGAGGAGCCCTGGCCTGTCATTCACGTTGCAGAACGGCACGAGCACCGCAGCATGCTTTTCCGCCGAGTCGTATTTCACCGCGTCCGCGTCGAAGTTCTGCGCGAGAATATCCTTAATATTGTTGAGGGTGCCGCGGGTTATTGGCGAGGTAAGCGAGAACGCGGGGCGCGTGGGGGTCATCATGAACGTTCTAGGCAACATTAGTTGAGCAGTAGCGCCGGCAGCGACCTCGCTCAGCTTGCTCTCCGACCGCCACCACAATACTCACAATACCTGCGACGCACACCACGGCGGAGATGCCTAGGCTGTAAACAATGCGCGGTGGCTATCACATTCGTATATCTGTCTCGAAACCGTCACCGACAGAAGCTCAAGCGTCGTCCTCATACCATCATTCACATACAAACGATACCTCAGAATTCGTACCATCTTCGATCTTCCAGATCCTCCCTGCACACCTGCCAAAGCCTACAGCGCGAAGATACACGTTCCACCACCCTACCGGAGACGTCTCGGTAGACCAAGAACACAAAGACTATCGCTTTGGCCGCTTACGGATCGACTGGGTCGATTTTGATACTAGTGCCATGGACATGAACAGTAGCAAGAAGAATGCTATTGGAAAGGAGAAAGAAGTACACGGTCGAGGTGTGTGTCTTTCCATTACAAACTCGCGTCTGGTGGGGCTGCTACAACCATACTCTTCTCGCCTATGACAGCACGGGGTAGTGTCAAGCAAGCGAAGCGATGCTTGCCTGTACTCTGTGACCTTGTATGAGAAGACTTTGGTATGACGTTTTGTTCAGACGGCACGTTGACGCGTTCCATGTGGCGTACGAACGCGACATTATATATTACTGCCCACCAGACGTGTCTGGATACCTTCTCTATTGCTCATTAACCGTTGTCTCAAAGGACCCTCCACTGCGACGTTCGTCCCTAACCCCGTCAGATCCAAATCCGGTTCTACGAACCTGCCAGAAGGTGTCGTACACATATTTCGCGAACCACCGAAGACAGCAAGAGACGGAGAAACGGCTCCCTCGTCGTCCTCGGCAGTGTCTGCCGCAGATGGCACACCCGAGGTCGCCACCGCCGACAATGTACTTGACTCGGAAGGAGTCATGATGGGAGTACTAGCCGTACCGTCATGGATGACCCCATCGGACTTCCTGGCTTTTGTCGCGCCTGCCGCGGAGGGCATGACACATTTGCGTATGATACGGTATGTCAGTACATTTTAGAAGATAAAAGCATGGCATTCATGTGCGTACAGTGATTCTTCACCCAACCGGTCCATTGTGGTAATCCGGTTCAAGAGCGAGGCGGAAGCATCCGAGTTCGCAGAGGCCTATAATGCCAAGCAATTTAATTCTATGGAGGTGAGCACCAGATGAATATAATAGACTCGTTATTGACATTACGACGCAAGCCTGAAATATGTCACGTCGTTCGAATACTTTCAGTTGAAATGGACGCGAATGATACCACATCTCAAGCAATCTCAAGGCTTGGCTTGCCGCAGAGCGCTGCGTACGAACTACCTACCTGTCCTGTCTGTCTGGAACGTATGGACTCAGCTGTCACAGGTCTAGTCACGGTACCCTGTTCACATACCTTTCACTGCGCTTGCCTCAGCAAGTGGGGAGACAGTCGGTAAGTTGATCGACACACCCCTGAGTTATTCGCATTGACATAATATTTCTAGGTGCCCTGTGTGCCGCTACTCCCAAAATCTCCTATCGTCACATCCTACTTCAGCGCACTCGTCGCGATCCACCGTTCCAATACCTTTCACATCCTCCCCAACGTCGTCGCAATGCGCTGACTGCCCGCCTGATTCTCCGTCCACAACAAACCTCTGGATCTGCTTGATCTGCGGAAATATCGGCTGCGGCAGGTATCGGCGGGCGCATGCGCAAGCCCACTACGAGCGGACCACTCACCTGTATGCGCTGGAGTTGGAAACACAGCGCGTGTGGGACTACGCCGGCGACGGCTACGTGCATCGCCTTATTCAGAACAAGGCAGACGGGAAGCTCGTCGAATTACCATCCGCTGCATCCTCGATGACAATGGGCGGGCGAGGCGACGGCGGTGGCCCGAGTGCTGCAGACGCGCTCAGTGCAGAGAAAATCGAGGCCATCGGAATTGAATATTCCTACCTGTTGACGTCGCAACTGGACTCGCAGCGCACGTATTATGAATCGCAGACCCAGGAGCTGATGACGCAAATGGCCAGCTTGCGTACCCTCGTCGACCAACTGACGAGCGACGTGGAAGCGAGTCACGCTCGCATGAACGCAGACTACGAGGAGCGCCAACGAGAAGCGTATGCGCACGCAGAAGAGCTCGAGCGAGCAAAGGAGAAGGCGGAGAAACGGGCAGAGCGGGCTACGGAGCTGGCACGCAAGATGGAGAAGGAGTACCGCGAGGAGCACGCGATGAGCGAACGCCTGTCCAAAAACCTCGCGAGTGCGCAGCTGCGCATAGGGGACGTAGAGAAGGAGAAAGAGGAGCTGAGGGCGAAGGTCGCCGACCTGGAGGACCAGCTGCGCGATCTCATGTTCTTCGTCGAGGCCAGGGACAAGATCGAGAGCGGCGAAGGGGACGCGGCAGAGGCGGCAGGCGGGTCCCTGGAGGTCTCATCGCCGCCCGTGAACAGCAATATTAAAAAGAAGCAGGGCAGAAAGAGATAGGTACCTGCATCGATATGCATCTCGTCCTGTTTGCAGCGTGCCTACGCGAGACACGCCGGCATCTGTTTCATTCTCATGTCGAGGATGCTCGTCCGTCGCTTCGCGGTTCGGACGCAGGGTCCGCACTGAGTCATGCGCACGCAGCGTATGGCTAGAAGCAGGAACGTTGCATTCGCTGATCAGGCCAGTATCAGGCCTCGTCCACTATCGCTGGACCGGGGTGGTGTGTCATTACGTGGGTGGTTAGTGTCTTGCAGATCGTGGCGACGCGTCTGTCTAATCTATTTAGTCGGAGAGTGTGCTCTGGATCAGTTAAGCGACATTTCACCGTGTGTTCAGTTCCATGCCCGTTGATCTCCTCGATGTTACCTCTTGTGGCGTTACACTCATTGGCTTCCTTGGTCATCTCGCCGAGTTTCGTATTGAGTGATTTCTGTGAAACTGCTCGCCGGGCCGCTGAAGCCGCTAATTCAGGTTGGATAGTGCAGTATATTGAGCTCCGGTTGCCAAGTGCGAGCGATGAACATTTTCTAGGACGGTCATCGACCAATCAAAGCTGCATTAAATGCACCAAAAACCACTCCATAAGATGCGCGTGAGATGTAAGGATGGCATTATGAGTGGTCGGCGTGAAGTTCGTGAATGGGTAATACTACTAAACAGTATGAGCTGCTGCTGCTCGCCACCAGGGTAAACTACTGAACAACGTAAATCTATCGTACACTGCTGCGACGTCGCAAGCACTCCGTAGTGCAACGCGTGAAGTCATCATATAAAATATTGCGCTCGGGAATGAGCGCGTTACACCTTTTCTGAATCCTCCTCCTTCTCGTCGACACGCTTGTCGTCGGCGTTGAAGGCCTTGGGGTCGAGTTGCGAGGCGAGGAGCTCCTTGCGGTAGCGTGTGGAGGTGAGTGGTGTCGAGTTCTGGTAGAGGAGGTCGATCTGCTCGAGCGACAGTCCCTTGGTCTGGAGAGAAAGCGCGTGTCAGCAGTCTGCGCTTGAACATCAACAAGCGCGATGAACGTACCTCGGGGATGCAGAAGAAGGAGAAGACGATGCAGCACGCGCAAGTCGAGCCCCAGATGAAGAACACCTTGGACTGCAGACCCGCAGATCCTGGCGCGACGTTGACGAGGTAGGGGGTGGCGTAGCCGATGGCGAAGTTCCAGAGCCAGTTGGACGCGCAGGCGAGGGACATGGCCTTGGCACGGACGTTGAGCGGGAAGATCTCACCGGTGACGACCCAGGCGATGGGGCCCCAGGTGGACGCGAAGGCGGCGATGTAGATACACACGAGGGCGACGAGCGCCTTCTGGCCGGAGGTGTTGGTGACCGAAATGGTAACACCGATGATGGCAACGAGGTACTCGCAGATGCACATCGCGACGGCGCCCCAGATGAGCAGGGAACGACGGCCGAAGCGCTCGATACCCCACATGCCCGGGAGGGTCATGAACACGTTCACGATGGATGTGGCAATCTGGGTCAGGAAGGGGTCCTTGATACCAGAGTTGGCGAAGAACGCGGTTCCGTCTGTGGCGTCGTCAGATCGTGATGGAACAAAAAAGGAAGGTGAGACGCTCACAGTAGAAGATGAAGTTGATACCAGTCAGCTGCTGCCATGCCTGGATGAAAATACCAGAGAGGGTACGGAGAGCGATCTTGTTGTGCGACGGGCGGAAGCAGTCGAGGTACGACGATTCGCCGAGCTCCTCCTCCTCCTTCAAAGCGGCGCGGATGATGCCGAGCTCGGTATCAATCTCGGGGTCGTCGGTGGCAAGACCTGTCAGACGCGACATGGACTTGGCAGCTGCCTCATCCTTGCCCTGCTTGATCAAGAATCGGGGAGACTGAAAAAGCAATCGTAAGACACCGCGAATACACCATCAAATGACAAGCGCGTACCTCGGGCAGGTAGAGCATACCACATGTGAGGACGAACGCCCAGATGAGCTGGATACCGGTGGGGATACGCCATGCAGAGTGGTCATCGCGGTCCTTAGTGGCGTTGTTGATGACGGACGCGAGCAGGAGACCGATGGTGATAGCCCATTGGTAGCCGGAAACGACGGCACCACGGATCCACTTGGGCGCACACTCGGACTGGTACATGGGGATGAGGACGGACACGAGGCCGACACCGAGACCGGCGAACACACGGCCAACGATGAGGGCGGGCCATTGGTGGCAACCCGTCTGGAGGGCAACACCGAATGAGAAGACGAGGGTCGCGACGAAGACACCGCCGCGACGGCCGACGTTATCTGCGATCCATGCACCGCCGAGAGCACCTGCAAGGGGAAATCGTAGTTAGCGTCTGGGGAGCGGAGGTACCGGACGCGCGTGAACGTCGGAGGAATGGGAACCGCGTAAAGTGCGACACGATACGCGTGAGACGCGTGATGGAAGGCGGACTCACCGAAGAAAGTACCAGCAGAGAGAATGGAAGTGACGAGGGACTGCTGGCTGGACGTGATCATGTATCCGGTGGGGTGGTTGGTGAGGTCGGTGGTGGGCTGACCGAAGAGGCGGAGGAAATCCTTCATGGCGGTAACACCGGAGATGGTACCAGTATCGTAACCGAACAGGATACCAGCGAAGGCGGCGAACGACACCATGAGGATGCCGGCGAACTTGCTCTTGGGGGCATCGCCCCCGATTCCTGCACCTGTTGCTGCGGGACCACCAGCCATTACTATCGAGGATACGCGCAGAGGGTCGGGCGCACAGGAAGATGGAGAAGCGATGTGGGGAAAGAACCGCGAAGTCGGGAAGTGGGGGCGGGGAAGTGAGCATTATATACCAGGAGGGATGCACGATTGAGTTGGTCAAGCGCCATTGGATGAAAATGGCACGGAGCCACGGCTTGCGCGTTGGACTGTTTCCTGGATCCGATGAGGAAATGAGGACGCGAGACCGAAGAGACGGGTGAATGGTCTGGGTGTCCGAGGGTAAACTGGGTAGGCGAGAGAAGGTCGAGTGCCCATGCATGCGGCACAACCCGTCCATGCGGTAAACATCAGATACCCGATCAGAGGGATTGATCACCTCAGGCACTGGTGTGGCAAAATCCATTCTCCAAAACGCGACGAAAACAGGCGCATTCTGTCGCGTTACGGCCGGCGCAACTGGGTGCAGCTGCACGGCCAAGCATCTGCTCCAAGAGGGTCAAAATACAGCACTAGGATGTCTGAGCAGACCACGCACCCGGGCCTGTTTCTCGGGAAGGGAGCCGTCTGATGCATGTCTCTCGCAAGCGACCCTTCACGCTGGATGCAAACCACAATTGATTCCGTTGACAGGCCCATCGTCGACGATCGGAACGGAGCTAGGCCGCGACAGACATGCCCGGTCCCTTTAGCCTCTCGCCCGCCGGCCACAGTGTCCAACCTGTGACCCCTGCGAGACAACAACTTGTCGCACGACGTGCACTCTCGAACGCGACAAGCCACCCGCTCGCCTGATGCTACCGGCACCCGTCAAGCGGACAGGACCCGTCGGTGCTCGCGACGCCTCTTGTTCGACGTGCATGACCCGCCCGACGCGCGGCTGCTCTGGCTCCGCAAGCGCAATTTTACACGCATTTTGCCTTTGAGATGGGATCGCTGCGAGCCAGATTCCTATACGATTTTCCTGGGCAGCGGAGGAGGAAACGACGTGCGGGGTTCAAGCTTCCAAGGGCGAAACGCCCGCACTGGACTGGTCGGTTCTCGGTGTCGTTCTCTCCATACCCTCCGTCCGTCGAGCCTGTGCTGGTGCCTGGGACTGCCATGCGTTTGTGCTCGATATTGCCTTGCGATGGTCTCGAGCATCACCCAGCTTCGCCCGCTGGCATTTTGCGTTCGTTCTGGCGAGGTTCGTGGTCGCCGAGGTCGTCATGGCTCGCCAACCTCCCCGCCCAGAAAATTGCAACACATTCAGGCGCTTGGCGATAAAAATGTTATCTAGATCCCGATTTCCCACGGTTTGATCTGCCTGTGATTGTGCGCAATTGGCGTTCAAACCCAGCGAATGTCTTGATCCACGCGAAATATCCTCCAGTCCATATGCTGGCCCAGGGCCGTCGCAGCCGCACACAGGGCTTTTGCGCTCCCTGTCACCGTGCATCAGTTTCATTTCGAGGACAGGTACAACGCCCTCCATTCCAGTCCGTGCGCTAGTGTCTCCGCACCGGTGCCCTGCGTGTCCGCGTAAGTACCACACCATACTCTGGGGTCGCAAAGCCCGCTTCTCTCGCCGCCCCGCCCAGAACGCACCCCCACATGCAACCAACAGCCTCGAGCCGACCAATCGACGCCTGCGCTACCCGCCCGCTGTTTGCCAGTTACGCGTCGAGCGTTGTCCCCGCCCGCTCGGCGGGCCCAGCCTCGCTCCTGCGTGCGCAAATTATTTCTCTAGCTCAACCCCCGTTCCCGCGGCGGCATCGAGACCAAGACCGCATTTTCACCCTTCTACAAACCACCCAGGGGATCGGTGCAGGACCCCCGAATATTCCCTATATAGGCAGTTCCACGGATCGGACGAAATTTGAGAATCTGGAGGCCTGGCGG
>ALYI01003920.1:0-35122 GCA_001969225.1 Ceriporiopsis andreanae CBS 279.92 | reverse complement strand
CGCATTTCCCTCACTTATCCCGCGACGGCTATTTCAGGGGAATGTGAGGGATATGTGGGTTATCCCTCGGTTACACCGGCGAGAATAACTGGCCTGATGTGCAGTGCGGACGCACCTCGGGCGGCTAGTCTCCGTAGCTGACCATTAAACACAAGAGAAGACAGTCGTTTTCTTGTTAGCACCTCGCGTTCCTCCCCTCTGAGTCACGTCATTCCGTCTTCTAGTTTTAGGACCGAAGAGGTGGCTTTCACGCCAACGACGACCAATCCGGGGCGCATCTCACAACCGAGTCGTCCGAACTTCGCTTGTGCATACGCCTCATATTCAAGCCCTGCCCGAAGGCTCTTCCATTCATGTGGGAGTAGGCATTGGAAAGGAACTCGCAGGGAATGAGCTGTCTACGTTAGTCTATCAGGGAGCCTTGCTCGTTCAAGTCTCGCATAGCCGAGGGAGCCTAATTTGTTTCGCCAGTTAGATCATGGGACGTGCAGCTCATCCAGTCCAAGAACTCAGTAAGTACCTTACCTCCGCTCACACAGGTTACGCAATCAATCTTCTGTTCCCAGCCAATTGGTCAGAGCGTGCTACGGGGATAGTATGAAGGACAAACGACCAACCTGAACCGCTCTCTCGCGAGAGTAAGCATGTTAGGATCTCGTACGTGTATCTACCTATTTCATATCTCACAATCACTCGAGCGAACTAGTGTATTCGTCTGTCTCAACTTTCGTTAGGTGCACGTGCCCGCAATTGGGTCTAAGAGATTAGTTCCGTTGTGAGAACAATTTTCCCTCTTCATCATACGGAGGCGATCGACGTCCTCATAAGACACCTGTGGTCTCCAACTCCAATTCTCACTGTCGTCTAGGAACTCACACCGAGCACCCAGCGGTCATATAATGGTGTCAATATTTTCTCTTGTTGGCACTCTGGTTCTCGGCTCGTCACTCGAAATTGTCGTTGTCGACGCAGTAGCTGGCGTCACAACGTTCAACGACGTGCGTGGCTCTTTCCAGCAGTCAGCACTAGTCTGGTCTAACGTTCACACAGTTCTCCGCCCAGACCAATGTCGCGTGTGCAGGTACGAACGTCGTAGACGAAGCATCCAATATCCAATGCTGACGCTGGCATCTGGGTTTGTGCATTCTATCTAGGATTCAGTCCAAGCAATAGTCAGGGTGCGAACATCTTCGCCTCGGCAATGAGCGACCTCTCTCCGCTATGGGTCGGCGCTCGGTGCCAGGGCACCATGAATGCTTCGAACTGGTGAGCAAACGTCTTAGACATAGGTGGCACCGATACGTTGACGTAGTATCATCAGCAATGGTCACGGCGCGTGCATCAATTGCATTGGACGTGAGCACCTGCGCCATCGGGACAGGGCCCCCATTACTGATGCCTTGACATAGCGGCATGCCCCGACGAAGAAGTGTGTGGCCGTGTAAGTACGAGAACAATAACTCTTACTTGCCGCCACTCATCAGCATTGCTCAGTGCTTCAACGTGAAATGTCCGCACGCCTCTTATCGGACGCGCTCAACTGCTCAATGGTATTTTTATCAGGCACCGGCTCTTTGGACGGCGAGACGTCCGGAGCGTGCTCGGGAAAGACTATCAAGGTCAAGATCGTCGACGCGTAAGTGGAATGCAACTTTCGCCGCTAGATCTGACTCATTTGTGCGCCACGAATCCCACAGATGCCCCGCGACACATCCCGCGAACTACTGCAAGATCCCGCAGTTCGGTGGAGTACGCCCGTTTCTGACTCATCGCGACCGTCGGGTGTAACTAAGCTGTACACAGACCATACGACCTCAAGAAGCTTGTGAAGCTAGCGGCGTCAACGCTCTCGATATCGCCACCACTGCCAGGAGCCAGCTGTCGACATTCGTATGCTTTTCCAGCCGTTCTGAAATATCCGCATATTGACAAGAATTACCGGCAGCAAGGCAACCTCGACATCGATATTGAGGCCACAACCTGCTAAGTTGCATCAGTCGGTCATGAAGCTTTCAGGATATACAAACCCGTCCTATGAAATGTACATGACATCAGCCCATCGTTGCTCCGCTATCCTCAGCAACCGCCAATACAATGTTTCATGGCGGAGGCATGCTGGTCATTGCCCGATGAATGTGTTGCGAAACGGCAAGTGATCCGGTGGCTGATCCTCGGTAAACTCCTTCGGCCATCCTTGTGCTCTAAGCGCTGATATAGAGTTCTAGAATGAAGTGCGTGTGCGATGGGCTATGCTTGATGATATCGATAGCGAAAGACGCGCGATGATATATACTTGAAGCTGAACACCGAAGTCGCACAGATCCTTGGATTCTCTTACTCCCATGATGGAACGCGACAAAATCGAGGCAGCGTCCGTATACGCGGAAGAGCTCGCCCCCAAGGGGCGCGGGATGCCCTTGTGGTATCCCGATCCATCCACATCCGGTGAAGTTCAAATAGGTGATGTTGGCTACCTTTATAACGGCGGATTCCATCGCATGTTCAATGTCACTAAGGAGGCGGGACATCCATGGAACAACAAGGGCGTCCCAGAGGGTTTTAAACCCTTGCATCTCAAGTCAGTTTGGCCTTTCGAGTTGCGACGCGGGGATATTCCAAAAGGTCCACTGCAGAGCTCAAGTATAAAGAGCACTCATGCTGGCGCGGCAGTGCAAGGGTACGGCAATCATTTGCATCTACCGATCCAACCCTAACTGACCTACCACGAAGGCAGGGTGCAGCGACGGCCGGCGCGGGATTCAGCTTCGACTTCCAGCTACAAAGTCACCAAGGGGCGATTCTCCTCCTCCAGGACGCCGGCACGAGAAAAGTGTTGATGGCTCAGCAGGCTCTCGTCAGGTACATGAAGGCGAACCTCAAGAGCTGGCACGACTTCGCAACAAATATATTGGAGCTTTCGTATACGGAGGAACAGCTCTATTTCGTTAACGGGTGGACAAAGACTACCGCAGCCTGGCACTTAGCAGCATTCTGGAGTCGATCAAAATCTCACTCCGGCTCGGTTGAGGGTCGGGTTGCTAGCATTGGCGGGGTCCAGCTTGAGATCTCTGTCAGTGAGGCGAACGCGATGGCCGTGGAACAGCGATATTGGCCGGATCCTGCACAGCCAGTTCATCTACCTCAGTCAAGACCCGACATGGAAAGAGATGAGGATAGTCCTGGGCAGCATTGCGTCTTTCTTTGCGCATACAGAATAAAGAAACGACGCTTTTTCCTAGACAAAATCGTCGCCGCTGCGGGTCCTGCAGAGCTACCAAGCCCTCACCACGACACCGATGCTGCCGGAACGGCGTTGACCCGACAGCTGTCCCGCGAGGCATCGCCCTATCCGGAGACGCAAATGGGATCATTTACTGTGAGGCAATTTCATCCCACTAGAATGCCCGTTCTCACCACCAGCTGATATAGTTTGCGGGACCTTGTGATATCGTTTTGAAGTACATTCTCGATGTATGTGGTTCGTCTGCGCGAGATTTTTGGACTTTCTGACAGTTTTGGTAGCATTCCAACGCGGATGTTGCAGTCACAAGCGAAGCAAGCATCGATGACTTGATCGGCGTGAGTCGCTTGTTACGCTCATTATACGCAATTTATATCGACAAAATCCGCCTCATCAGGGTGGTGAATGGCCTGACGATATGGGCAAGTGGCTCAACGAGCTCCAGCCAGCGGTAGATACGACGGATGGCGGTAAGCGATCTTGCTATGCAAACTTCGTGTCTTCTCACACAAGGTCGGCTAGTTGGTACATTGTCGCTTCTCGCTGCTGTACGCCAAGCTCGCATGCGCGAGACTCAAGCTGTCTTCGCACATCTCTCAGTGCTCGGTCACGCCGGTGGCGACGCCGGCAGTGACCGCGACTCAAGAATCAAACAGGGCGAGGTTCTCATTGTGGAGAATGGGCAGCTCTTGCTGCGCGGAGGCTCAGCGGAGTCAGAGACGATGCACTGGCCTCACATCGTTCTAAGAGACCTGACGCAAGAACTCAAGAATCTCACTTGCATGTCAGTGTCGCGAAAAGGTCCCCTCGCAGCGGCAGGAAACGACGACGGATTCGTCGGGATATGGAAGCTAGACGCGGGGAAATTAGAGATGAAATTGAAGGCCTTTGACGAACCGGTGTACTCGGTCGCTTTCAATCCAAAAGGCGATAAGCTAGCCAGCGGATACGCCAGTGGAGCTGTAACGGTTTGGAGCGTAGATGGAGGAGACCAACTGGCGATGCTGCAAGGACACGAAGGAGACGTGTGCACCATCTGCTGGTCGCCAAATGGTAAACTGGTCGCCACCGGCTCCGTCGACTTCTCGGCTCGCATTTGGGATCCAGTAACTGGTGCCCAATTGCACGAGCTCGGGGAGCACGAATCAGGTGTCATGACTGTCGAATTCTCACCTGATTCCACGCTCCTCGTTACCTGCGCGGACGCTATCGCGCGTATTTGGGACGTTGCCCATGGCACCGAACTTCGAACCCTTGACGGACACGACGGGTCGATATGGTGCCTGAATTTCTCTCCCGACGGTGCTCGCATCATCACCGGCTCCGAAGACAACACTGCGCGGATATGGAGTACAGCTACGGGCGACGAACTGGTGACTTTCCACGAACACAGCGAGCCTGTGTGGTCTGCATCCTTCTCCCCAGACGGCGTCAACATTCTCACTGGCTCGTTCGACGGCACGGTCGCGATATGCGATTCGTTCTCTGGCGAGAACCGTCAGACGTTCAATAAACATCCATCCCCGGTCAACTCAGTCGCTTACTCGCCCTCTGGCCGGTTCGTTGTATCCGGTTCCAACGACGGCCACGCCAAGTTGTGGGACGCCGCCTCTGGAGAGTTGATCGCGGAGTATCAAGGGCACGAGGATAAAGTGAAGAGCGTCGCATTCTCGTCGGATGAGAGAAACATAGTGTCTCATTCTGATGACGGAACCATACGCGTCTGGAATATTCGTGACACACTGCGCTTCCTCTAAGATCATTTGACAGCTTCCGCCCTCCAAACGTCCAATTTCTCATGTAGAGAATAGCATTTTGATACGTTATACATGAGCCAGCTTGAGTTCCCATTCGTTCTGCCCAACAGCATCGACTGTATAAGAGGCAAAACAAACCTTCACCGGCATCAGCAGAGTAAAAAAAGGAGGTTCAAAAAATAGGACTCACATCGCTGTCTGACGGGGTTTTGTCCAGGGGGTCCGGAGACGAAAGCTCTCCGTAGCGAACGGAAGCGCCAACATTGCCAACTATACGATCGAGAACATCGGCTCTACTTCCCAGTGACGTGACCTGTGATAAGTTCATCGAGAACTTGCTCGACGAGACTGTACTCGCTTCACGTAAATCGAATACGAAACGCGAGAAGCATATAGAAACAGCCCTATCAAAAAGGGGTCATCACCGATGCTGCCGCGCTCTGCAGCAAATGGCGTACGCGTTTGACAGATAAGTTGTTTGATTGAAATACTGTCTCCCCATATCAGACACCGTGTCCAAGGATATCGAAGAGTCACGTACATAATCAATCGGGGTCATGGCCGCAATCGTTAATAAAATGCTGTTTAAAACAGTCAATCCACGCGTTTTCATTAGCTAAGGATGCCTTACACGAAGTACAAAGAACCTGTTGTAGAAGTTCATAAGCGATGTAGTTCGCATAAATGCACGACATTATCTGACCGTCTCGAATCAGTAGACAGCTCAACGCCGTTTTGGTCCCAGATCGCGCAAGGAGCGTCCGGGTCTCAGCAGTTTTGAGCCAGGTCAGCACAAGCACCACGAGCTCAATAATGGCGGGAAATATGTGTGGAAGGACCTCTTTCGAGCGCGTCCTAGTCAGAAACATTGCGAGGCATGATGATAACACGCCGCTTACCGCTAGCATTCGACACAGAATCCGTAAATTACCTTCGCTCAAACGAAGTAAACTGAATGCACGCACAAAAGAATCGTTTGGGTAGTTTGATTGAAATTTGTCGGTCCCGTGAGCGTAATACAACCGCCTGGTTGGGCCCAAACGTGATCCGGGGTCGGGAGGGCGGCGTATGGGCGGATGTTTGTGTCCCAATACTAGACGGGGCAGGTCAGGTATCGCGAAAAGAGTCTCGGTAGTCGCTACTCACAATAAGCATGGATGGTCCGATCCAACCCATGATAAATAGACCGCATAATATGAGGCGATTTTTGTCCCAAACGGCGTACATGCGCAGGGCTCCAAAAGCTAAGTTCAGTAGCTGAGAATGTGGACGCTGCATGAACGACCACTGAGCACTCACTGGATAGTGTTATCATCAAGCCAACGGTAGCAAGTTGGCTTATCGTCCAACTCATTGCACAACTGACGATCATTGTCATGACCTGATCTCCCGTACAAAATGATGGAGCTTACGCCTGCAGTCGAATTATGAGAAGATCTGTAAAGAAAGTCTTTCACACGTACTTGATTTGCTGCTTGTGCTGAGACACCTCCCCACCAGATCAAGTTCACTATGCGAGTCGCAGAATCGATGAAGACGATATACCGGCTAAACAAGCATAAGACAGTCACAGCTGAGAACTGCCGCCGCCATACATAGTCAACCTCGTCTGCGAATGTGAGCAGGTAGTCGTAATAGAAGAAGGCTTCATATCAAGGCGGATAAGAACGCTGTCGGGACAGTGCAGCATCCAGCGCTTACCTGTGGCTGCTAGATCGATATATGGCTGAACGTCGATTGACTGGACGCCGATCCTACATACCATCGGTGAGCTCGTGTTTGTGAGATTCAGGGCGTGCGTACCTAGTGTGCGTAAGACTAGGCATACTCCCGAGCAGTGACGCGTCCTAGCAATGAGTAGGTATCTAGTGACATACGTCCTGATCGCCCAACTGATGGCATATATATATTCCCTACGAAATCCTTCGTCGCCACACGGGGCTAGAGCGTTTCTGCAGGCGCGGCGTGAGAAGCGCAGCAGCAAGCGCCACATCGCGAAGTAAGGATACGCACCCCGACCGAGCTCTCGAAAACCTTGCGCCCTCTGATTTTCACCTGTCCACGACGAGAATCTGACCACCCAGCTGCGCAAACAGCAGGCCCGTTAAGAAGACATGGGTGAAAGACATTGCACTGCGCAGTGGTCTGGACAAAAAAGCGCCTCCGATGAGTAGTCCGACCATCAAAACTGCGCGCCGCCGTGATTCGCGGGCGCAGATGGTCCATTCATTCGCGCATTGTACTCGCGCCGAACGCGTTTGACCTGCGCGCATCTGGTCAATGTGTGATGTACATAGATTAAGCGAACGCCGACCTGGGTTCCTGACAGCAGGTACAAGATACGAGCCCCGTCATCTCCAAGCAAGGCATACAAAGCGGCAGTACAGGCTACCCCGTAGTCACATTCAGAACGAATAAATCCATCGAAGGGTCAAGTAGTGATAGTGAAAGGCCACGGGTAATAGTGCTGGATTTAACCAACCCATGTCAAGAAAGTCCGAACCCCACGAGTATTCTTGGAACGCGGCGACTAGCACTGCTGAGTGATGCGGTCATGACCAGATACCAGACGCGGAAGCGATACTTGAAAAGTAGGTTGCCACGGCGTTCATCCATGTGTTGAGGTGGTCATCTCTTCCCCGACGCGTGCGAGAAGAACTGTGCGAGGTTATCCACCCCGGACATCACGGACACAACAGCGAGGATGAGCGCATCATAGCTGCGCGTCATAGACATCCTCCTCTGTCGCATGCGCGGAATAGAGCATCGTGAACACCTGCTCGAAAAAGGATCAGCAGTGCGTCATGTCGCGTGGCAACGAGTGGAGGGTCGCCTTTACCCATACATAGCGAAAGCATCCTCAATCGTCATCCGAAACACCCACAGAGACGAAAGACAGGATCGCTTTGGTATCGATCGCGCATGACGCGTGGCCGCGCGACGGAACACCAAGCCCGTGCCTCCCGATCTCCCGAGACATTTCTCCAGTTGCCATCATATCGATGCTGCGCGTCGCTGCCCAACACATCAATAATACAGCACTGGTTTTGGATGCCTAACGCAATTGTTCAGGCCTCAGTACACAATACGCAACAGCGACCACGGATCAGAGACACGCACCAGAGCCAGAACACGCTCCTCACCGAGCGACACACGATCGTCGACGATAAGCAAGCTGCGCGGCCACGGAACCTGCGCCTCGCACGCGCTGGCCAAGAGCTCGTGCTGCCGGCGCGCGAGTGCGGCGGTCAAGTGACCCTCCATGCCGGACGCGCGCCTACCCACGGAGTCCGGTATTTCGAATCCTCGAGGACCGCGTTGCGCTATGTTTACAACCACCGAGGCCAGAATACCTATCTGGCGATTCGCAACTAGAATCGGAGAAGGGAAGTGCGACGCTGAGGCCACCCCGAGGCGCTGCCGTTTCGTGGGGGCGGAGCTTGTCGCTAGTGCGCCTGCGATGAGCTTGAAGCGTGATGCATGATGGAGCTCAGAGCTTGGGGCTCGCTGAGAGAAGGGCGATGAATGGGGAACGGGGGGCGCGGGATGATTGAGTATTTGACATTTTGTATCGGGCGTTGTCAGCAGGGACCTCGGACCGGATGGGATCGCTAGTGGCTTCGCTATGGAGCCCGCTAGCTCGTGGACCCAAGAGACCGCGGACCTGCGAAGTGCATCGGAGTGAGCGACTGCAGACCACTGTGGGCTCACAAGAAAGGCAAAAGAGCAGAAGTTGCCACATATCGTTAGCCCGCTGTCTTGTCTAAGGATCATTGTGTGCCGTCGACCGCGGGGTGAGACCTCAGGAGCTTCCCGGGGAGGATCGATTTCCGACATGTGGTGAGACACGGGAAGGACCCTGGCGGCGCGCATAGTGCATCGATAGGAGTTATTGTCGGTATCGTGCACGGAGCAAGGAGTAGCAACCACCAGCACAGACCGTCTGACCTACATCGGTGGGCAGCGTGCCAACCGATGAGGGTCCAGACGGTCACGCTTAGCGGTTTCACGTAACAGAGGTGCCACCAGGGTCGTTGTTGAAGTGAGGGTAGGCACTAGATGAAAAGAAACATTGAAGCTAGGTGGGTGGGGACTGTTGTAAGTACGGAACCAGACTAGAACGGTGTATCCTCACCATCCGTCAAGATTCACGTAACTTCTGTAGTTCGTGGCGCAATTTGGCTACAGACGGGCAGACATGGGGTCAGGAACAAGAGGTCTAGAAGGGCGTTGCAGAGCTTGAGGGCGTGAGCGAGGAAGAGATCGAAGTAAATGAAGTAGATCCTTGACCATCGAGATTACTCACGTAAAGGCTTGGTAGCTATGAGTGACTTTTGCCATTCAGCAGACCGCTAACCAGAGTATGAAAACGCGTCCAATCTAGAGCACAAGAAGCTCGTGATGATGAGAACCTATATTATTAATGAAGAGTCTGGGGTATGAACTGTACCGGAGCGAGCATATGAAGGCGCGATGCGGGGAACTCACAGCGTGTCGAGTGTCACTTGCGAATGGTGCGCGAATAGATCACAAGCACTTGCTCTCGCGCCACAGGCAAACGACACGGGTCGTGGCCAGCCTGTCCTAAACGGGCGGAGGTCGTAAGAAAGTTGAAGGCGGATAACGAAACCGTACCTCGGCGCACAGGACTTCGCGGCGCGATCGTGATCGTGTGGAACCAGCTGGCCAGCGGGCTTCGCGCCCATACACGGACGGATGGAGTAGAAGCCTGCTGTCGAGCCTGCAAGATGAGATGCACCTGCATACGGGGTGGACGCCCCAGGCGTCCCGGCGCCTGCCCAGGCGAGACGGCTCCACAGGAGGTTCGCGCCACGAGAGCGCGGGTGGTATGCCGGCAGTCTGTGAGATGAAAGCACGATCAACGGTCAGTTGCGCAGGCGGTGGCAAGGGGTGGCTATATACGACCGGTCATGCTACCTGCACTCGCCAAGGTCCGTAATCGGATGCTCGTCTGCGGTGTGGAAGACTGGCCCGACCTCCGGGTTGGTGAGAAGCCGTGCGTGTCGATCATAGCGGGGCGTTGCCAGGATGCACGCGCGCGATGCTAATTGCATTCGGAGGTGGAGTATCAGGAATCCTGTATCAAGTATCGAGGGTGGTCGTGGCCATGGGATGTGTCGCTCCAGCCAAGCGTGGGACGTTGAGCGTGGCGTCAAGCAAGGCGCCGCGGTCAGACGACTTCCGGAAAACGGGGAACGTTGATATGTCGAGGCGACAGAGCGTACACCGCGGTGTACCCTCGCACACGGGCCGTATGCTGTGGAGCAAGAAGAGATGCGGAACATGGTCGGCGAGGTAGGAATTAGCACGAGCAGGTCGCGGTCGCATGCCAAGCGTGATGCAGAGACGCGACTGGAAACAACGAGAAAACGAAAACGAGGCGGACTCGCAACATTTTTGAGAGATTCCTGTCCGCAGATCCACAAGGTCCTTGCAGGTCCTGGCTGGTACCGATATCCAGCCCAGAAAGCGTTTTCACGCCGGTATCACGCCGAGCACGTCCGCCGACGAGGTCCCGCCACCAGCCGTCGCGCACGGTGCCCAACCCAGGCACGTTGACGTCGTGCAAACACTGCTAGATCCCTTCAGCCATATTGACCTCTTGCAGCTTCGCGCCCAGGCCGCGTTGCGGTCATACGTCCGAACGCGCTCGAGACCGAGCGTGCTCCCAGCCGGCCAGTAACAGGGTGAGAAAACCGCGCGCGCCGCACGAACTCTCTCTCGAGAACCGCGAGAGCTGCAAATATCCGGGGTGGGCGTGCGCCGTGGCCGGCTGCTGGAAAATCGAGGCTGGTGCGGGGGCGTGCTGCGGGCCGTGGCCTGGCAACGCACGCAGGGTGCACCCTTGAAGGAAAATATTGCGAGCCAAGTCTGCCTGCAAAGAAGAGCGTGACGGGGCCGTCGAATCGTCGCGGCGACTTCCCTCCACGCTTCGTCCGAAGGCCAGCATCGGACTGGCAGCTCTGCTGCTGCTTCTGCGACTGCTGCTCATCCTCCTGCTGGCCCGACGGCGATGCACCGGGGCGTCCTTCCGCACCACAAAGGGACGCACAATTTTCCCCGTCGACGCTCCGAGCGCACCGCACCAACCATGTGCGCCGAAAGAATAGCACCCAGGCCTAAAGAAAGCTCGAGGCTCGCTATCGCACCAGTGGCTAAAGGCGGACTGAATGAACGTGCCAGAGCAGTGGGGTATCGCATACTGGGAAGCCGAGCTGTGCGCGGGACGATGGGTCAGCGCATGCCTGAGAAATGGTGAGCTTATGAGAACGCTGTGGACGAGAGACGGCCGACGAGGTCAGCACGCGTAGGCGGCTCGCGGTGATGGCAGGAAATACAGAGGAAATCTTGAGGAAATCAGTCAGAAAATACAAATGCTGCCGCCGGCCGGCGAGAGTCGGATCTGGCCTCCGCGCAGTATTTCGCGTTCGCTGCAATCATCCATTCACGCAAGGGGCAGAATATTCGAACGAATGCAAGGAAAAATGCAGATTGATATTGCTAGGCACGCCTCGAGGCTGCTGGCAGCGTGGACGACTCACGACTCACGAGGGTCGTTCGCAGGGATATGCCGACGCGGTTTAGATATGCCGACGCGGTTTGCCACTCGCCTGCGCGGACGTTGAGCCTGTGTGGTTCGCGCGTACGAGCAGAAGAATTCCAGGGTGCTCAGCGGCAGGGATGCCCTGGGATCCCGCGTATGGCGAACTGACAAGCCTCTTGCATCTTGGTACACACGGTGAGGGCAGTCCGAACGCCTCGTGTCGATGTGTGGACAGCGTCCGCGTCCGCCTGGCACGGAGGCCGCCCGCCTTCCCGCCTTCGCAACTTCGGTATCGCGAGATGGAAAGGGCAGCCAGGGCGGCCATGAACGCTGGCCGAACCGTATCATCGAAAGCGCGTACGGAACACACGCCACTAGCTGCCACGCGAGTCCGAGCCGGCACTAGATACAACACGTACATACGCTGCATACGTTTCTGTAGACAGCAGGATCAAAGAGGCTAGCAGCGGGCGACAGGATCAAGCTGGAACACGTCGCTTCATGAATCACAATCGCCTGCCCTGCCCGTGCTGTCTCCGTGCCTAGCTGTGCCTATGCCTATGTCCGAAGCGCGAAGGAGGATGCGCGCGCGTCCGAATCCGTCGTCCGATGCATCACGCCAGTGCAACGCCTGCCTGGCCATCAAAGCGTGGTGTGGCTGGGAGCCCGCGGGCGCGTGCTATGTTCGATGCGCGTGTTCTATGTTCGCAATTGAATCTTGCCTTGATGCATATGGCATATGGCAGCGTCGAACGTTCCGCATCAGGCGAAGCGTGAAGTTTTGGGCCGTGCAAAGCTTGAAGCTTGATGCCATGTGTGGGCCATATATCAGCCATGATGCGTGATGCACCGCGCCGTGAACCAGCTGGGAACCCCGGGGCGGCGATGGCGCAGTCGCACGGGCGAACGCGAGAACGCAGGGACGGAGGGACGCGCGAACGGAGGGACCCTGCGGATGGGAGTCGGCGAGCTGGACGGAACAAACGAAGATGGCGGGTGCACCGGTGAGTGGCGAAGGCTCCATTACCCTTAGAGCTCGGACGCTCCCTGCCACGGAGGCTCGACAAATAGCACCTCTAAGCACACAAACTGGCAATACTATACGTACCTGCAATCCCGCCAATACCTGAGTCCCGCGGTATCCTGGTCTTAGGCAAGTCAGTGCGCGCGACAATGGGAAGTGACTGAATGAAAACCGACTGCTTGTTGTCAATGGTACCGAATGGCACTGAATGCGACTGAATGCGACGGATATCGATAGGATAGCGAATGAATGACAGTGACACGGCCTGTAAGTCAGCACGCACACACGCACAAAACTTTTGTCAAACGCACAATTAGCCTTCCCGCTGGACGCCCAGTGCCTCCGGCGCCGCGGATTCGAACATTGGCATATGGCCGAACTCTCCGTATTTCAGTAGAGCGGCCGGGCCATGCATATGACGATGCAAGCACACAAGTAAGTTCCGCGAAAAACAAACCTCGCAATCCCATGAACTCTGGAACTCTCGTGCCCGTCGGAGCCTGCTGCCTCGGCGGTCGGATTGTCTAAGTTTTTGAACCTAATCTTCGTGTCCTAATGCACGGTCCTCTGGGGGCGAGCCAGAACCGCTGAACGTGGCAGCGCGGGCTCCTGATTCTTGCAGGCTTGGATATTATCTGAATTGATGCGTTGAATCGTGAACGGTGAACGACCGAAGCTTCGTTGAATTGCTCGACGGAACCTTGAAAGAAATCAGCCTACACGTCGAAGCGTGTCGCCCAGAGAAAGAAGTCGAAGGTCCCCAGGCGCAGCGGCCAGCTGGCAAGGGTCGAGGGCCAATGCGTCCCAAAGCGCACTCGCCGATCGATTGTTGTATTCTGCGTATCAAGTACCTACGACTCCGCGTACTGGATAGTCTGGTGGACATCGCGTATTGGCCGGCGAATGGGTGAATGGCTGAATTTGACTGGGGAGTGGGTCGCTGTCATCATGGGAGCGAAGTAACGTAAAAGCAGGACGTCGCGCTGATTGCATAGATAGCGCGCAGCACACAGCACACCATACCGGGGGATGCGTAGATAGCTATAGTAAAGCACGCAGCAAAGAAGAACAAACGACAGTCAGTCACGGTGTGGCAGGCGACGCTGCGAGCGGATGAATGAGGCAGCAGGACAGGCAATTGCGAGCTGGAAGACAATGGCGGCGTTACAGATACTGGGATCCTCGGAGGATGAGAGAGGAAATCGCAGCGTTGGGGCGGAGGTTGCACATACCGTCCTCCGTTGGATCGGTTATTGGTGAGACGGCGTGGTACGACGACGGCAGGGGCTGCTACAGGCTGCAGCTTGGGCTTGTGTATCTCGTGTCCCTGAGAGCTGACACGCGCAGACAGATGGGAGAAGGCTTCCCTTCGTGCGCCCGGACATCTAGGAAGTTGAGTGGGCACTGCAAAGAGAAGATGGACAGTCGTCGGAGGCCGTAGTGCCCGATTCGCTAGCTGCAAGAGGCTTGGCGTCCCGAGGTCCAAGTAGGCGACCGTGAAGCGTTTTCGAGTGTAACAAGACACAAGAGACAGACGACGAGTGGCCGACAAACGTTCGAGCAGCTGCTAGGTGGCGACAAGCGTTCAAGCGTTCAAACATAAGTCCAAGCATACGACACTGCGCCACTACGGCGTAAAGTTTCCAAGCGACAGCACGACGAGACGACACTAGCAATCACCATGGACACCGGCCACGAGATGATGAGGGAAGACGGATGTGACTGTGCCCGTACCGGACACTTCGCTAGGATGTACGGTAGGCTGTCGCAGAGATGCGATCTAGGTTCGGAGCGTCGGGCGAGAAGCAGCCAGGGCAATTAAAGTCGCTTGGCTAGCGACGCGTCCGCGAATGTGCAAGCGACACACCAATGACCCTGCGACGTGGCGGGCCACGTCCGGAATGGGGTTGGACGTGCAAGCGATACCCTCGGATTCAGAGGCGTCGACTGAGAAGCGTCCCCTCGGTGTTCACGCGCGTAGTCCAGGCGCGCACGCTCGGTAGCCTCAGTGACGGCGCGAAACGTTTGGGGGTCCTGATGACGCGTCCGCGAAGGCTATAAGGCTATGGGAATCTCCCGCGCGAGATTGAGATAGAGGATGCCGTCTTCTGCGTCCGTCCGTGCTTGTTGATTGCGCGAGGTTGTTCCCACTTCGCAGGCGCAGGCAGCCAGTGACCTCACAGCAGCGTGGGTTTTGCGGCTGTTGATTGGCGCAGATCGTGCGTGTATGGCAGGACGGTGCATGGCCAGTGACCGTCCTTCGATTCACAGGCGTGGGCGTGCGCCGTGCAGGACGGACAGAGTTCCAGGCAAGGCTGTTACGGCAGGCGTACACGGTCGTAGGTTCAGTATACGGATGATGATGCAGCATGCATGCTCGCGGGCGGGTGATGCATCCATCAGTCGAGGGCAGCCACTGATGTGATGAGGCAGCAGCACTGAAGAGGCAAACGCGCACCAGGTAGGCTGTTGGGTGATAAGCAGCCTCAGGCTGGAGGGACGAGTGTGTGATAAGGCGGTGGGAGAGACGCATCGGAGGATGTAGCTGCCACGCGGCGGAGAGAGGCGTGGTGAATGTTGTAGCTCGCGAACTCAGCGTTGCACGACGTTCAGGGAAAGCGGGTGGTGGGTGAAAGGAAGGAGGCTACCAAGCTTCGAGCGATCCCGGGTGCGTGGGCTTCTCTGTTCAATGAGGGTCGGTGCGCGTGGCCCGAGAGGATATTCCGCGGCTGCCAAAGCGACAGAAAGGGTCCCAGCAGGGCTGACGGGGCTAGCTGAAGTCTATAGCGATTGAGGTCATTCCCTGCCCACGGACGGTTGGTAGGTTTGCTGCGGAGGGAGGACGACAACATGAGATTACAGAGCAGTGCTAAACCTATCCGCCAAAGAGAACCTAGCAGGAAGTGAAGAGCAATTGTTGTTGTCGTAGACCACCTGCTTGTTGTTCTGTGTTTTCGAGTGAAACATCGAGCGAGGGGTTTCTGCCACCGGTCCCCGCGTGTGGCGCACTGGGAGACCGGGACTCGCACTGGCCCGAAGAGGCGCCCGGCGAGGCGGGACCGTCAATCGAATATTCCGCGTCGAAGGAAAAGATCGGATCGGGAAATAAAAAACATACCTTTTATGGTCGGTTTACATCGGAAGGCGGAAGGATTTGAAAGGTCGCCTCGCCTGGCTCCTGGCCCTTTTCTCTCGTTCGTCTCTCCAACCTCCTCCCATCTCCTCCGTCCCTGCGGGGCGTGTATCTCCCAACGACCTACCTCCATCCAAGATGAATCTCGTCTGCTAACACGCGTGCTCGCTTGAGTCGTCTCTTGGGTCTCCCAAGGTACTTTATCTAGACACCCTCGCCCCGCTTCTTCTTCACGTCTCTCCGACCGCCCTCCTACCTCCAGCCCATCTTCAGAGCTTGTATCACCGATACCTCCTCTGATCACCGAACCCCTTCTGTAGCCTATCCAAAGACTGTACCGCCACCTTCATATACCCCCAGCTCATCCCTTCCGACATCCCTGTCTCACCCTCGCCCACACCCTCCACGATGCCACCCACATACTGCCCGTGCCCACGACCCATCCTCAAGCGGCGCTCGCCTTCGCCTCAACCAGAGAAGGCGTCGCTACACTCTCCGCGTGACGAGTCCGCCCAACTCCTCAACATCGACCCCTCCGTCCTTCAACCCCTCGTGCACTTCCCCCCTGCCCCCGGTCTCACATGCACCTTCCTCGCATACTCGCCGTCAATATACGACCGCTCGCCCATCGTCGTCAGCCCAAACAAGTGCTCGCTCCCAGAGCGCGGGTGCCCGGGCAAGACCTATGTACCCGGCGACGACTGCGACAAGCTTGGAGCAGCAGTGGCGTTTGCATCGCGGCATAAAAGTGGCAAGAAGTCGAGGGACCATAGTCCTGCTGGCAGACATCTCCACCCGCGTGCCGTGCGCGTGCACCTCCCAAGAGACGAGGACGACGATGAGGACGACGAGGACACACCGAGAGCGACGCCCGTGGCGCACTCTCACCCGTTGCCTCCCCTCATCCCAGACCTGTCTTCGTCCTCTTCATCAGATTCCGACGAATCAGACGGGTTCACAAGCCCTCCGATGGAAGGAACGGCAAAGGGTGAGTGCTTCTTTTCTTATCGCCAGCCCCTCGTCCCTACAACCCCCGAGGTTTATTTCCAACGATGAATGCTGATACGATCGCCGTCTCTTCTAGCGTACGCGCCGTTGTACGCGACGTCATTGTCCTCCTCCGCCGCCACTCCTCGGACGCCGGGCTTGTCAATACCCATCCCCCCGCCTGCAGATCTCTCTGCGGCGTTCTCATCCATGTATCTCAGCCCCATGTCGTCCCCGACATCGCCCATGTCCTTCCGCTCGCGCATCGCGTCCTACGCCTCGCGCTCATCCTCGCCGGTGCGCTCGCTGTCGCCCGCGCGCCCCGCATCGCGCTCGCACTCCCCATGTCGCGACACGGGCCGCCGCCGCTCGCATTCCAAATCAAAACGCGTTCGCAGCTATCCTGCAGCGAGCCCGAGCGAGTTCGAGGTGAACTACAAGGACAGCATGTTCACAAGTTGCGCGCTCGACGTGGACGACGGCTGCCTCGGCGGGGTCTAACAAGCCCACCCTCCGCCACGCCACCTGTGTATACTCGACCTGGCCCTTACCGTTCCTATGCACATGTGGGGCCCGGTCACAGCTTACGATATGCCACCCGGCACCGGGCTATTCTCGTTCTTGCCAATGCGTTTTGCAGTTGCAGTTGTTCATAGCGAGGAGTTGAGGAGACAGACGACCGCAGAGCAGCAGGAGACTCGACGACGTTTCACGTTACGCGCACGGACATACGCATACCCATCCATCCATCATCCATTCCCGCATGTTTTCCCCCATCACGCACTCCCCCACGTAAATAAATATTGACCTGTATAACTACTCTACGACGTCGTCACGGTCGCCAGGTGGCCGTTAGTATCGGTGTTCGTTGTGCAATACGATAAGATATATATCGATATCCACATCATCACGTCGCGAGTGTGATCGTCGTCGCAGAGCGGGTTGTGGGTCCGTGTCGCAACGATAGTCGCCGACGAACGAGGTGATGATCGTCGGGCTCTGCACAGGCAGAGTCGCGTTGGCGATGCTCTGACAATTACTGCCAAAGCGCCCATCGTCGCTGATGCTGATGGCGGCGATCCCCCAGCTGGGCGGCCGCCAAGCCCCGCGCCCGCCTTGCTGCGAACCACCATGTCCGATGTCGCCACTCGCAACAACTATCGCGAGCCACCGCTGGCATCGCCTTCGCGTTCTGATTTCTGACCGCGAGCTCGTTCATGCATATGGTCCTGGACGGCGGGCGACCGCGTTCTAGGACTCGACGAGGGCCACCAGGTACGCTGCCCCAGCCAGCCCGCGTCCTGATCGTCACCTTTTTTCTGCTTTTGTTTTCAGGGCCCGACGCGCTAGCTGTGTCGGGCTAGCGAAGGCGTCAGCGGTCAGAGCACCCGCGCCCCTCACCCATATCCGCCCCCCATGTTCTTCCAGCTGGGCGTGGCGCGGGGAAGGGGCACGCTCTGGAGGCGGCGGGGCGGTCACGCGCGCACTGAGGTCACCGTCGAGCAGCGTGCTCTGCAGCGTGGGCGTGGGGTCGCGCATCTCCGCGCGCATCTTCACATGCTACATGCTCAACCCCTTACGCGAGCAATTGTCTCTGCACGCGAACCGAACCGCAGCGGAGAAGGAGGCTCGAGAAGGAGAAGCTGGGAGAAGAGAAGCGGTGCGCCTCAACCGTTCTCGCGTTCGCGGTCGATCAGCGGGGCACCGCGACGGCTTGGAGTCGTGGACGCAGAGGCTTGGCTGGTGCGCGGCCGGCGGATGCGCACGGCGCACGGCTATCACCCGCACGCCGCTGCAAATTGTCTGTAAGCTGATTATGAGAGCAGGCCGTCTTAGGAGGATCACGGTCTACGAGGTGCGCATACACCGAGGCCTCCAGACCGCGCGGCGCACTGACCGGTCCCGTACGATCTCAAAGACCGTAGATTTGCCACGAGGAGCCCCGCCAATCACTCGCACGTCGGATGGCTCGCCATTTCACAATTTCGCCCCTCGCCCTCGCACGTCGCCCTTTGCCGCGCCGCCATCAGTGGCATCTTGCAAGCGAGCGTGGTTCAGTATGTCGCAATCGGCGGATCCGGAGGCATCTGCGAACACTGAACGACCGCGGAGCGGCACCGCCATCTCGGGTCGGACGCGTTTTCGGGCATGGGGGGTCTGTGTTGCTATGCCATACCGTGGTGCGGCGTCGCTGGCCGCGGAAAGGGCGACAGGCGTATGAGAATGCGCTGCAAATAATGTCTACGCCCTCGCTTGCGTGTATGCGCAAATTATAGCGGCGCACGTCGACTGTCGACGACCCGACGCCCAGCAGCGTATACTTGGATAGATCTGGGCTGCAGGCTCGTACATAGTCTGGCAGCCCTGCAGTGCTAGCATGCGTTCTGCACCCGCTCTCGGACAGCGAGCGCGTGCGTCCAGTCAGCGTATACATAGGCGGGCAGCAATCTGGGCTCACGCATCACGCGGAGCCGCCAGATCGTCCCTCAGCTTCGAAGACATTCAACACCAGCCCGCCAATCGTCGGCCGCCACCTATGATTGTCCTAGACATACTCCAGGTACTCGCCAGCGTCGTTCGCGCTTCTGATGACCTCACTGACGCGTATCGTGATTTTGCTAGCGCACCGCACATACAGACCCTGGTTCTTGATTCATGAAGCAGGGTGCAAAGATAGGACAGGCACTGGGCGTCGTGCATGTATAGCCGTCGCAATCCGCCGAGGGGGAGCTGGGCTGGCGTCGTGCATGGACGGGGGCGCGCGGGGATTGGCGGCGAATTATACCCACTCTACGGCGCACCCGCGTTCCACTCGCGTTCTGCGCGCATGCACAGCTCTCAGGAGCGAAGCCTGCTTCTACTTCTGCGGCCGCTGCGCGAGACAGCTTGAGACAGCGTCTTGACGTAGTGCGTCTACGTGCGTATGCAGCTGTGCGGTGTAGCCGCGTTCTATCCCCGCGCGTGTGTCAAGGTCGGCTGCGCGGTGAGTCTGAGATTCAGCCCGACTGCTGCATTCGTGCATATGCATACATATCGCTGAACAGACGTTCTAGCGGCCTGGCACCTGCTGGACTGTTTCGTACGACAAGGGGACCGCTGCTCTTGGTATGCAGTGGTGATCTGAGCCCTCGCGGGTCGGTTTGCCGTTACAGGAAGGAGTGGCACAGAGGAGTGGTACCGGTTGTAGGCCCACATTTATCAGTGCTGTCTCAGCTGAGTCATTGATGCGCCACTTCGTAGCAATCTCGTCCCCAGGACGTCACAAGACAGAAGCAGTCATCAAGCGGTCCAGTTGCTACCTCAAGCTGGGCTAGTCGCTACTCAACGATCCTTGCAGCTTGTGGTCGACGATGAGTAGTCCACAGGGCAGCACTTCACGTGTCCAAGGAGACCTGAAATGATCGTGATTTGCGTCTGAAGACGCCACAAGGCACATGCTGATCGCTTCTTTTGTGAGTGATTTCTGGATATATGTCTGATATTCTGACCGTTGATAATGGCGGGTTGCACAGGAACCAGGGTTCGTAAAAGGGGGTCATATTTTGGCATCAAGTGAGCGAGGCTTGGTGGATACTCGTCGACCGCAGCCTGAATTTTCAACACTAGCTCACTGGCAAGGTGCGGGAAGACATACGGAGTCGCCCAGATCGCGGAATCATCTCGTTCCCAGTGTCCCGACCGTCGAACGCCGCACCCCGCTAGCTCGTCAGTTGGCTAGTTGAGATCTGATGACTCAGATTTATCGCCGGCACGCTATGACTGCCTCGTGTAGAACATACAACACTGATTGCGCCATCTGTCCGGACTGCAAGAAGAACGCCTCGCCGCGCGGTTCACTATACTCCGGACTTCGCCACCATCGTCTGTGCCAGGGCGCTCTCGTCCAAGATCTTGCACCTCTTTACCAAGTGTCCTGACATAGACCATTCAGACTCCGTTCGCGCCCAACTCCCGTCACAATACTCCAGCCGGGTAGCGTCGTTTTCTTGGTCGTTTCTTGGGTAGCCGCAGAGAGGTTCTCTTTCAGCGTGCCAGCGTCAACCGTCGAGTCTTCGAGAGGCGGAAGTGCAAGTTGACTCTCACACGCCCTACAGTCGCGGTCTACGTCGTCTCAACTCACCGCAGCACAACGCGGCGTTGTTCGTGTATGTTACCAACCTGTCGCAACTTCCGGACTGGTGGCGTCCAATCACCGGTGATAGTCGCCGGCGATAGTCATTGCGGACTGTATTATGCCAATCTCTCCTGGCGCACCACACTGCAAATTCTTCAACTTACAACGACGCGAAAGTCGCTTGCCCACTTGTGGCGAGCGTAGATGTCGCCGACAGACTTTGTCAACAGCATATTTTTTCGAGGTGCCGCGGATCATCTGGGGCAGAAGCAAAGTATATAAGCAGCAGGTGAGCTGCCTCTCCACCACACAAAGGCACACACTCACAGTATCTCCAACACAACAGCTATGCACTTCGCCACACTCCTCGCCGCTCTTCCCGCACTGATCGCCTTCGGACGCGTCAACGCTACGCCGCTCGCAGGTGGCTTCAAGCGCGACATCGTCGTCATGCCCTTGGATGGGATTGAGCAACCGTCTGCGGGCAGCGTCATCAGCGGGGGGTCTTCCTTCCCGTTCGAATACGTTGTCAACAACTTCTGCGAGGACGGGTACTCTCCATTCGACATCTACTTGCTTCCGGGCCCGGACGCGCCGACCGCGTCGTCTCTCAACTCGACAGCGGGTGTCTCTCCAGGGGATTACTTCGCCTACTTTGGCTCCTGGCTCAACCCCAACTTCCGTGAGTTTTGAACCGAGGCTTCGCGATACTAAATTGCTCACATGTCTTGTTACACAGCTGGAGTACCCCTCAAGGCTCCTGGCCTGCCTCCCCCGTCTTTCACCATGCCGGTCTTAGATCCATCGAATGCTGGGACCACCGTATATCTCACAGTTGTGCAGATGGCGGCTTGCCCCGTAAGATCTTCTTTACTATGGGAGTATTGTACCTGTGCTTACGCTATGGAATATAGCCGGAGAACGACCCTGTATGGGGCCTATCGTCGCTTGCTGTCGAATATACGGCTTAAGCACAACCGGCGTCCGTAATTGCGGTTGAAAACCGACTAGCTTAATAGCGACGCATATGTATCCCTCGCTTTCAGGTGGCGTCCCCATTACACTTTTTTTACTCGTCTCCGTCCTCCCGACGCGCCTTCGTGTATGAGGGAATTTTCGTGGGCGTATCTATGCTCTTTTCCGATTGTCTACCGTCTTCGTTAGGGGCCGTCTATTATTCTATGACGATGCAATCCTGCTAATTATTTCACCTAATATCCCCGACTAACAGTCAAATATCCCTTATCGCACTGATGACCGATGGAGCACAACGATTCATCGCGTTGCAAACTTGGTGCTCCTTCGCTCCTCTGTACGTACGTACACACTATCATTCAATCACGCGACGACAGCGCTGATCTAGTTTGTCTCACAAACATGCAGGAACACTGAGCTGTACTCTCGTGGCGAGAACAATGCATGCGGAAATAGACTTTCCTCGAGATGAACTTGCGGAGGAATGAAAGCCTGCCTAAGGATGAAGGGCCCTGCCATGCTCATTCTCAGTTGTCCAGCAGTCATGGACTGAGATACGGAACTCCCTCATGCGGTTCGGCTGCACACGAGCACGCATGAGTGCACATTATCATATCGTGTGACCGAGGTCAGGGAGAGTACAGATATGTTGGCTGTCTCATCTTGCGGGTTCGTCATAGCGCTCTCATTTACTTATAGGACTGCCGGGCCTCTATGCCAGGCAGCGTCTTTCAAAATCAAGGCACGGCTGCGATCTAGTCTCAAAAACGACACAAATGCACGCAAGCTTCACGCATATGGGGAACATATAGGTCTGAGTTGCATTCATAGCGTGTGAGCAAGATCTACGCTACCGTTTGTTGAACATATCATCATCGTCTAGCATTCGCATGCGTCGGCAGGGTGGACAGCCTGGACTGCGACCTCCAGATCACGGAGCCTACCAGTATTCAACTGGTAGCACCACCCGTGAATGCCGCGCAACTGAGGGCCCTCGTCTTGCGAGTTGGAACCCGCCTTCGCCCACGCAGACTGGACGATCGGCAGCGATGCGACGGTCTCCACCTGCCTACGAATGTTCGCTTCGACGAGGGCCTCGACGTCCGGGGGCTGGAAGGATTGCGCATACGTACGCAGCGGCTGAAGCCACTCGCGGACCAGCTCGCGCGGGGGCCACGCCGGCTTCTCCGATGTGCAGAAGCACTCCATCCTCTCCTTCGGACTGAGGTCGTTGATGTCGAAGCACGCCGCAACGCCGCCACAGTTGCTATGTCCTGCGACGACGATATGCTCGACCTTGACGTCGTGCAATGCAAATGCGAGGATGGACATCAGGCTCATGTCGTTGGCGAACACCTGGCTGCGCAATAACGTCAATATCATGGGTTCAGAGAGCTCGCGACTACTCACTTGGCGATGTTACGATGTACGAAGATCGAACCGGGCATGGACTTGGTGATCACCGATTCGGGCATGCGCGAGTCAGAACATCCGATCCAAAGGACCTGTGCGACAACGAAAACCATCAATTCCAAAATCTGAGGTCTACCGGGAGCGCATACCTTTGGGAATTGTCCTCTCGCGGACTGTTCGAAAAATTCGGGATGAGATTCGTTTATTTCTTTGGCCCACAGATCGTTCTCTCGGAGAAGCTCGTCGGGGCGTGGCTGCCAGTCGTTGAGCTTTGTGTCGGAAAAGGACATCTTGGAAGTTGTGACTACCTCGCTCGATAACGTGTCTTTATATACCACCAATGACCCGAGCCCTTTTTGTACGACCTACGCAGCGCCAAGTCCTCTACTCTCGACAGATGACTGCATGGATCGATACGCTCTGCACCTCAAGGCCTCACCCCTTGTGCGTGGTCGATGATTTCAATGCCTCGCAATCCTAATCTAGATGGCAAGTAGAACCGATAAATGGTACTGGACGCAAGGTGCATGGAAGGCTGCTCCTATGGCGCACTATGCGTGACAGCTGGTATGGAGGTTGCTCAGGATGATCAGCAATGACAAGGGTCCATGGGGCTAGGTTTCATAGCCCTCGTCGCGTACCAGGTACACTGGTCATGAGGCGCACCACGTACTTGCACACGTTCACGGCCAGTGTTTCTACTAACATCGATCTTCGTTACGATATCCATGGAAGTACGTTATATCTGAAGAGATCACTGACACGCCGTTCGAAAGAACCCAAACACACTAAAGCAGGCTAGAACGCGTACATGAAGCAGACGAGTTGGGTCAGACGATAGGAATCACGGTCTGGACGACGCTAAAGAAACTTGGGCGTATCACGAACGTTCCACATCTATACTCCCATCATCGAAGTATGCGCTGGGCCATCGGGAGAGAACGAAAGAGTGCTTTCAAAGGCGGGCGATTCCTCGAAATGAGGAGAGGAAGGCGACGAAGATAGCGGACTGTGCGCGATGTTGTCATTGGACGTGCGCGCTGCCACAACGCGATTCTTCCTCTGGACACCTGCCCGAGAGCTCGTATACTTTCCCTCCGGCACCTCGAAACCATTCAAGATGGGGAGATCGTCGACGAAGCGAAGGCGTTCCTCGCCGTCGTATGTATAATAAGCGTCTGCGTAGCAGGAACAGTCAAGATCCGATGCGAACATACGACGACGAAAAACATACTGATATGCCACTTGCGCGAGTTCGTGGGGCCGTCAACGTAGGCCGAGAACGTCTGTTTGACCAGCTGCACATACCTGTGGACGATGAGCGGATTGCTCGAGATTCTGCACGAAGACTGACGTACCCGATACCATTTTGTTTGTGTAGCATCGCTGTTCGGTTGTTGGTACTCTCTTTCTCGAAGTAAAGGAGAAAATCTCTGGCGACGATGTCAGATTATTAGCGCGGTCAGAATGACGACGACGGGGAAGGACTGACTCGCGGGCTTTAGACGGGCCCCAGGAACGCCCGTCTGTGAATCGCTGTATAGAATCGAGACTGGAGGCCTCCATCGGGTCGTTGCTTCGTTCTTCCCAGACATACACATTTCCGGGACGTAGAGCGAGCCTGTCCTCGTCGTCGAGACGTCGACGAGTCATTGGGAGTATCCCTAGAGATACGGCATGAAGAATGCGTTCAGCATCACGAATGCTCCGTATGCGGACACCCTGCAACGTAGGACGCTGGGTGCGGGAATCCGGCGACGTTGAAAATCCTGGGGCCGGCGCGGCTATCTGCCAACCAGATAATATCGTGTCTTGCCATCTTGAGGGTGTATGCGAAACTTCTGCTTTCGTGACCATAGTGGGGTGAGCGGATTCATCGTGATCACGACCATGCTCGAACAGCGGTAACATGTCGCTAAGGTCCATAAGTTTCAAAGCCACTGGTACGGATCCTGACATCGGGCAATGCGTTAACGAAGCAGGGGCATCGTGGTGGAGGTAGATATTGGGGACGAACCCGAAGCTTTTTTGACACAGTTCGCGGCTGACCAGAAGACGAGTAGTCGCACTTGATGCCACGTTTACTACACCGTTCACACGACGGTATCATGCCGTTACACTGTCCGTCTGTTACTATAATATGAGAATAGCGTGAGTGGCTCGAGCGCACCTTGACCTGGCGTCGACGACATTCAGTGCAGGCGTCAGTTAGTTGGCGTGCGATATCAGGAGCGAGCACGGTCCTGCTGGTTGACAACTCGGACGGGCCTTGGTGCTCGAACTCCGTGAGATCGAGGCTAGACCAAGAGAATGGAGAGATCTTGGGGTCTGCATTTTGAGCGATACGGCCCACTGTACGACATTAGGTTTGAAATTAAGTTTGAACGGGCCAATGTAAGGGACCCACCATTTCCGTTGAGCTCAATCTTAGGTCGCACAGCTCTCAGAAAGCTCGCTATATCCGAGGGCCACTCTTTCCACTGTCGTCGTATAGGTGAGGAATGAATATGGTTACAGAGGAGGAACGTACACCGAATATCTCGTCGATGCCAGCTTCGCTCGCGATGGCAAGTTGCGCATTTGAGTTCTGGATGTCGTACATCAGCTTCACTTCCTTACAATCGAGTGCGCGGAGAACAGGCAGCACACCTCGAGTATATATTCCAGAATTTCTTCGCAAGGGCTCATAGCCCTTGTGAAGCGGGTGTGAGTGATCATGAACTGTTGCCCAGGGTCAGACGTACCGTGTAAAACGGAACCTCGTCTTCGCAGAATGAAACAATCGTCGGGGAGTCAACCAAGTCCTCGTCGTGATCATGATGAGAGGGCAAACGATGTGGACCAGCTCCTGCTGTGATCTTAAATCCTGGGAAGAAGCGTCTCCGCTGAACGCGATATGCCATGAGGAACACGCATTGGTTCCGAGGGCTGCCGAATGGTTCCGGGGTGATAGTGGGCTGAGATGGTCTAAAGCGTTCCTCGAAATTCAACGACTGCCCGCCACTGATGGAGAAAGACAATTCAGCACCGGCAGCCGAAACTATGCTTCCTTTTATCGAACTAGTACGTGTGCGAGTTTCCTCGTGAAAGGCGGCGAGGTGCCAGGAGGTAGTCTTCGTCCAACCGATTACGAAGAGTAGATCCTTCTCCTCAAGCGAAAGTGATGCTTCATTTGCGGCATACTGAAGCCAGCTTGTGATGTTACGAACGATGTAGTCTTCGATAGCTTTATTCGGAATAATGGCGTCCCTAACAGCGTAATCTTTGAGATGCAGGATAGCACCTCGTCGCTTGGTGGTCTCAAAGTCGAGACTCACGCCAGCACCTCCACCCAAGCCGGACCTATGAGGTACATTAGGTATAGATCGTCACGCCAGTGCAATAAAAACACGGCTTGCCCTTCGAGGTGACCTTGTAGTTGCGTACACCCTACACTTGAACTGCTGAGGACACACGGAGGCAGATCTTCCGCCCGGTGATCGTGGAATCGGCGTCCGCCAGGAAGGGGAACAAAATTGTCTGGTACGCCGTCTACGTTGAAAGGATGGTCGCGACCCACGGTGACGTTGAAGAGGCGATGGAAACCGCCATTGTGTAGAAAGCCGATGTCGCCTATCTCGACCTCTCCGCTGCCAGAGGGCTCGGGGTACCACATAGGAATGCCGCGACCCTTTGAGGCAAGCTGCTCTGCGTACACAGAAGCAGAGCGAATACAACCGGCGTATGACATGGCGATGATACAAGAAACGAAATGGCGGCGATGTTGATAAAATACTGTTCCCGAGGCGCCATACCTGCAAACGCATGCCCAGAGCAGAAATGCGGACACAGCTTTCTGGCTCGCGGGGCGATGCTGTTCCTTGATAGATCAATGTGAGAGGCACATAAGAATACATCTGACAGATGTTCAGAGCCTACCGGTATGAAAGGCTCTGCATGCTGTGTACGTACAACGCTAGATCCAGACAGTATTCGACATCTCACTGCGCAGCCATCCTGAGCAATCGTGATCGAGAGACAACACCAGCGCAGAAACAAGTCTATGGCAAGCTCTAGTGTGCATAGTGGTATGGTATGTTGATGGCAAAGGAAGAGAAAATGCCAAGGAAATTCCGATGACGCGCGACCTGAGACATATCACATGATAAACGCGTGACACAAGACCGCGTCGCGTCGCGTATCCACTGCGCGCAGGAGTATCGAAGGGATGATCGCAAGATAATTGGATTATGCTAAATAGCAATTCTACTGGGGAACGGCACAGGTTGGTGCTTCGGACACTAAGTGCTTTGGCGGCCCATGCACACTAATGCCCAAGTCATGGACGAGGCCCGTTTCTAACTCGTACCACCACCCGTGCACACCCTTCAGCTTTCCGGTGCCGTGACCTTCCCAGGCAGACCGTACGACTGGAAGCGACACCACTTTCTCGACCTGTTTGCGCACATTCCTCTCGACCAACTCCTGGACAGTCGGCGGGTGCGGGTACGATTCGGCGAGTTCGCGCAGCGGGGTGAGCCATTTGTCGATGGGCGCCGGCGGGGGCCACGACGCGGACTGCAATGGCTCGAAGCATTGTACCTTCTCCGTTTCGGTGAGGTGCTGGTCCAAACAGACCGCGACGCCGCCGCAGCGACTGTGGCCTGCCACGACGATGTGCTCTACGCCGAGCTCGAGAAGTGCGTAGGTGACGACTGAGATCGCATTAGGGTCGTCCGCAAAAACTTGGCTACACATCGGGCGTAAGCAAACATATCAACTCGAGGGGCGCAAGGTAGCTCACTTGGCAATATTTCTGTGGACGAAGATCGCGCCTGGCATGCACTTCAAAATCACCGACTCCGGCACCCGTGAATCAGAGCAGCCAATCCAGAGGACCTAAAAACATGATGATGTCAGCTCGAGATGGTATGGTTCGGCATAGAAAGCACTTGCCTTTGGCTGTTGGGACTCTGCAGTGCGCTTGAAGAAGGTAGGATCCTTGCTGAGGACCTCCTTCACCCAGACGCGATTCTGCATCTTGAGCTCGTCGAGGACATGGTCGACTGGAGAAGACATAGTGGTTGGTACTGGTGAGAGTGCGCTGATTGTGGTGAGGGGCTGCCCGCCTCGTCGTTCTCTTTATAGCTCTGTACCGCCTCGATACATTGTCGCAATTCCATTCCATGCGTCGGTCGTAGGAGAGCGCAGCGTCTAGACATTTTTATGCCGGTCAGCAAGCTGATCATCGGACCGCGGGACGTTACGACACCGCACCTCAGAAGTGTGGCCCATCGCGGAGCTGTCGTGCACCGAGGGCTCTAGGCTGGAGCCGCACTTCATGGTGGAATGTAGCTGTTCCTGACATGTCAATTGCTGCACTAAAATATGACATACGGATCTTGGAGACCTGCAACGCAACACCGCAGTATGGAGATTAGGGTGAGGTGCATGTAGACGTAACATAGCCATGGGAGTATTCGTGCTTGCGCAACATAGTCAGGGTAAGACGCAGTCGCTGTAGAGACATGCTCTGATCATCAAAGTCCTTAAATCGGTAAGGCACGTTCACATAGTCTACAGAGGAGTTCAGCATCCATTCGGAGAGTCAGATACATAAGCGTACCTCAAACGGCTGTTTCCCTGTAGCTTGACAGCAGTAGCAAGATGCCAACAATGCATGTCATTAGTAATTCCTAGGGTTGGGTATAATTTGGTGACGCAAAATCCATAAGACCGATGTCAATGTGAACGAGATAGACGAGATAGAGACGACTTCTAGGGATAGTTGGAGTTGTTCTAGTTCGAGCCGAGTCATGAGACAATCGTTTAACTTCGCCCACCCTTCGCCAAAGGCACTCCACGGGCGTCAGCAGCTGTACCATACTTCTTTTGCCGCCAGCCCGGAGGCAACAGCACTACACGGCCGTCCGTCGTCAAAGTCGCATCGTCTGAGTGTCGTGTGGTAGGCCTTCCGCGCGGTGGAGCGATGCGCACGCCTCTTTCAGTCCGCAGACCAAAGTCGGGATTGTTAACATTGGCCATTTTCCTGAAGATGCACAGCCAGCGCGTTAGACTTGAGAGCGATACCCTGACAAGAGAATACAACGAACCGGCTTTTGTCGCGTACGATGGCACGATACAGCTCCGCACGGCGTTGCTGGTCCATCATTGGCGTGGGCTGCGGTGGCTGCGAGATCCTGGATGCAACGTCAAGCGTGAACAACGGCGGCAGTGTGATGCAGGCGAAACATACAAAGGCGCATCTTCCATGAACGAGACTCGTCTCGGCATTGGTGGCGGAACCTGCAAGCCCGGCAACGCGTCAGTAACCGGCCCGTTCCGAGAAGCGCTACAGCACCGACCTTCTTCAGACTGGTCACTCCAAAACAACGTGCGAGAGGGGCAAGGAACGAGAGCGGCCACCAAGAAGAAGAGCCGACATCGGACTGCCTCTGCTGGCTTTCGACAGGCGATTGGTTCGGACTCAACAAATCGAGATCATTGTCCGCGTATTGAGGGATCGCAGTTGGTATTGTCTTCAGTCGGCCAATTGCAACGACTGACGATGTCATCACAGACAATGAGAGGCTGTCCGTTCTAAGACGGACAGCAGCGTCACGTACCTCCATCGTCATCGACGTCTACAGTGGGACGAGTCTCTTTCAACCAGGCCGCCATATCGTCTGGCCATTGCTGCCACTGAGGGATGGTCAAAATAGGACAAACGAAGCGGTAGCCACGGGCTTACATCTAAGATTTCGTCGATGCTACTCTCATTGGCCACTGCATAATCAACATTGTTATTCTTTGAGATGAATATGTGAGAAAACGTGTCAGAAAAGGGCTGGCAATATCTACCTTCAGGATATACTCGAGAACATCGTCGAGAGGATGCTGCAGGGCGTTATATCCAGTTAGAAGTCGGTCCAATGGGGGTCACCAGTTACCGGACTCACCTTAGGCCGAGATTCGTCGACGTACACCTCGTCGTCGTCGTCATCATCATCTGAGGCTATAACAACGTAATCCGAACCTCCTTGGTTGTCCCGTCTCCTGGGTAATCGATGCCTACCAGCTCCGGCGTACAACTTCAAGCCGGGAAAGATCTTCCGTTTCTGAACCCGGTACGCCATCAAAAACACACACTGGTCTCTCACCGGCTCGTCCGACAAGAAGCTTACAGCGGTCGATTCTCCATATCGCTGCTCGCACTCGAGGGACTTTCCGCCAGTCACATTAATTTGCAGCTTTGCCCCCGCCTCCGCCATCAGATGCCCAGAAATCCCCCCAGACCGCGCCCGCCGCTCCTCGTAGAACGCGGCGACGTGCCAAGCACTTGTCTTCGTCCAGCCCGTCACGAGCAAAAGGTCCGTCTCGTCCAGGGACAGCTCGGCTTCCTCGGTGGCGAAGCGATGCCAACTTGCGATATTCGCTACCATGTATCGCTCGAACACCCTGTTTGCGAGCAATGCGTCCCGCGTCGCGCCGTCTTTGAGGTGCAAAATTGCGCCCTGTTTCTTCGTCGTAGAGAAGTTGAAGTCGAGCCCGCCGCTAGCGAACGTGCTGGCTTGTCTGGTCAGATGGATCATTTCGCCGTTAGAGGATGTATACACGCGGAGTTCCGACAGAGAACGTACGCTTCAACCTGGCCCTCAACATATGTGCAGCCTACACTCGAGCTGCTAAGCAAACACGGAGGCAGATCCTCGGTCCTTCTGTCTTTCATCCTCTTCTTCGCAGGAAGCGGCTCGAAGCCCTCGGGCACGCCATCTGCGTTCAGCGGATCGTCTTCGCCCACAGTGACGTTGAAAAGGCGATGAAATCCGCCGTTGTAGAGGAATCCAACATCTCCGATATTGATCTCGCCTGTCTCGGAGGGCTCGGGGTACCAGAGCGGCGTGCCGCGCCCCTTGGTGGCAAGCTCCTCCTGGTAGACGCGTGCAGCTCGGATGGTGCTTGAGCTCGAGAGGACCATTGCGAGGTGCTACGCGCCGCTCGTGTGCGCAAAAGTGGAGAGAGGATTTTCGTGGTGAACTCAAATCAACAAGGTTGAGTCGGCCCCGGAGGCAATGCGGTTGCCATCACCTACACGTAAACCACCAAGACACCTAGCGCTGGTCTTATCTATTGAAAGGGAAGAAGTCACTTGGGGCGAAACGCGTCTGAGATGGAGGAATCCGCGAGAATTTGTACGACGGGGAGGAACATCGTTTGCAGCCAATGAAACAGAGATGGAGGTTCGAGGCAAAGACTGTCGCTTAAGCGCCGGGTAGTCGCGCCGTGATTCGTGAGGCAATGACGCCACGGTATGGGTGTTCTTGCAGGCTGTGAGGCGTGACGAGGAAACTGAACGTGAGCCCAGATTTCGGGCATAGAAGAATAGATAGCAGGCAAGCTGAAGTGCGCATAAAGTTAGCGATTGAACCCTAGGAGATCGCGGTCGCGGTCGAGCGCATGAGCGCTACACGAGCGCCGAACGACCTTCTCTGCGAACGGCCATGCCCTCGGAAGGACCGCGTCCTCCAAAGCCAAGACCATCATGGGATCGACGACTCTACGTTTTGGATACACCAACAGGGCCTACATTTGATCAACGCAATAGCTCTAGCAATTAAGGAGAGCGGGCGATTTGTCGGGCTGAGAGGTCGTCTATTGTTCCGGTTCACGAGTCAGTTCGTTATAGGCTCCGAATAGGTGCGCTTGATTGTCTGATGCAACCGTTGTCGTGCTGATGAACGGAGGCGTACGCAGAGTCGCGTCGTTTGCTTTCAGACCTCAACCTCGACCACCATGGCAGCGGACGCGAGCGCATTCCGCGAGATTCTCGCCTCCTCGAAGAATATCATAGTCCTCTCCGGTGCTGGCTTGTCAGTTGCATCAGGTATGGAACCGCACTATGAGGAATATTTGCACGAGTCTGAGTCTAATGGTCGCGTCGCTACGGTCTAGGAATCCTAACCTTTCGCGGCTCGACTGCCGATCCCGACGTCAACTTCGACTACCACTCGCCTGAAGCGTTCAAGACTGTGCCGGGCGCGGTGTGGCTGCACCACCAACGTATGCGTGCGAAGTAGGCTACTCTTCCTTGATCAGCCAATGCTTTTATTGACACGGTTGAACTAGATCTTTCGACGCCGCACCTAACGATGCCCACAAAGCTCTGGCTGCGCTATGCCTCCCTTCCGTATTGGCACGCATCGCGCCTGCCGCCACAGCTCCTCCCGTGCACGTCACGCAGAACATCGACGGCCTGTCCGTGCGCGTACTCGAAGGTCTCTCCGCAGAGAGTAAGGAGACGCTTCCCGAAACGCCCGTCATCGAGATGCACGGCTCGATATTCTCGACGCGGTGCACCGCCTGTCGGCACGTTCACCGTACTGTGACACGCTTTGCGTCTGACAAGCTAGGCGAGATCGCGCAAACAGATCCATCGCGCACCGACATCCCGGTAGACGAACTGCCCCGTTGTGGCGGCGAGAACTGGGCTGGCTCGAATCGCTATGGGCGATGTGGCGGGTTGCTGAGGCCCGATGTCGTGTGGTTCGGCGAGATCCCGCCACTCATGGGTGAGATCGCACGCAAGATGAACTGGTGTGACCTCCTGATCGTCGTGGGCACATCATTCACCGTGCGTATCGTCTCGAGCAACACAGGCCATTTCTTCCTTCTGACTATTCCCATTCTCTGTTGACAGGTCCAACCCGCTGCGGGCTTCGCCACACAGGTGAAGGGTCGCGGTGGTAAGATCGCCGTCTTCAACGCGGAACCGTCTAGCGCCGATTCCCTGGCCGACTTCCTGTTCCTTGGGAACTGCGAACAGACCTTACCTGACGCACTGGGAGTGAAGGATGACATACACCGACTTTGGCGAAGCGACTGACTTACGTCGGATAGCAGTGCGCAACTCATAAGATGTAGAAGCATACGCTATGAGAATGTATGAAACAATGATTTCTAGCGACTAGCTTTATCACTCTTCGTCGTCTTAGTCGTGACTCACCGTGGGGTGGAAAGAAAGACGTTCATATGAGGCCGCTGATTGGCTGTCAAATGGAGTTCATCGTCAAGGTACGTTCGCCCCTCCGAACTTTTAAAAGCTTCATATGTCAACCACGACCCCCAAAATCTCAAACTCGCTCACCTTACTTGCACAGTTATTCTTCGTGTTTTTTTCGCCCTATAGCCGAGACACGAGTCAACACTCAGTTTTCCCGTTGCCCTCCAGAGCCACAGAACGAACCTTCGTTGTGGCGTCATTGCATGACAATTCCAGCGTCCGAAAATCAGGAAGCACAACGCGTCCTCCAAGCCCTATTACTGGCCGCTTCTTGTAACCACTGTCGTTGTCGGCGTTCAACGACAAATATCCACTCAAGCCGACCGAGACGAATACGACGCCATTATTTCGTTCCACGATCAGCATGCGGACGACTTAGTGGAGCGCAACATGACGATATACTTTCATGTCGAAGTGGACAGCATAGCTCTAGTTGACGCACACCTTGCAAGCACGCACGAAGTTACATCAGCATCAAAGCGCTATGCCGGGCCTTTCTTCCGAGTCGGAAGCCTTACGACGCAGATGAGGACACGTGCATAGTGACACGAAAGCGTTGCAATATTGGAGGTGTACACCTCACGCCGTACGATAAGGGTCGACGGTGCGAAAATCACTCCCATTCTCTTCCGTGGTCTCCTGCAGTTCCCAGATCTCGAATAAATGTCGCGAGGTGGCGGCATGGATGACACCATGTCTCTACGGATAGGTACTACAGAACATTGACATGACATCAGAGATACATCGAACACGTTTTGACGCAATCCCCCAGGTTGAACCAACGTTGGCGGGATTTCTTCATGGTCGGCTGAACTCAAGGCATTGCCCGCTCACCCTGTCTAATTCCAGCGACTTGGAACTGCTCTCTTCATGGCTGCAAGAAATAGGGTTTTGAAACAGGCGATAGCGGGTAGTATGGGAAATATATGGGCGCCGCTGCATGACTCATGGTTCCAGCAGGGCAAGAACACCAAGAAAACCAGGAGGCTCTGCATTCACTTCCGAATGGAAGAGTACAGGAGATCTCACCTCGATAAAGAACACGATACTTCTCTTATCTCGGGCTACTATCACCTCTCAATGGAGGGCTGGGCGCAAGACCGTTCAGAAATTCCGCTATTCCGGAGCTGTACCTTCTGCTCAATGAGGCAGGCACCCCCTGACGCCGCGAAACAAGCGATCCACGGTCAGAAGATTGCATCTCGATACACCAACTGACCAACCGACCCAATGGGATGGACCATGCTCGGAGTTTACGGCGCTCGCGCGTGCCTTCCACGAAACAGCACTGTTCCGCACGCTGACTTCGTGTTGTGGAGGCAATTTGATGGCCAAGCGCCGTTTTCGCCACTGGGAAACGTCAGCTCGGCCAGAGTACCCGCCACGCTAATCACAACGTAAATTCGTGCTTAAAATCGGGATGAGGGCGATACCTCGAGGGAAACTTAACCTTAATTTGGGTGCAAGGTGAATTTGGAAGCAGGGGTCGAGGCCAAAATCTCTTTAGGTCTGTTGTTCTCGGTCGGATGCTTTGAATCGTGTGTAATATGAACAATAGAGATAATATTTGAAGAAGGTGACATCACTCATACAAATACTGTGGAATAGCATTGCGGGAGAAGCCTTCCTTAAGACGAATTGAAAGTGCGAGCCAGACCGGTTTGTAAAAGCACAATACCAATAAGAGAGGGAGATAGGCATCTTTGATAATGTATACATGAAAGTGCCCGATTCCAGAGCCCCCATGGTCGAACGCCTGAGCGCGATCTTAGTTTCACCGCGCGTCCCTAGAGAACTGGAGGTCAACAAACACGCGAGGAGACTAGTACCTGCGTTATATCTTTAGGCCTTGTTCGGCTGCCACTAACGGCGCG
>ALYI01003919.1:0-35844 GCA_001969225.1 Ceriporiopsis andreanae CBS 279.92 | reverse complement strand
CAAGGAGTGGTAGTACACTGTACTTAGAAAGGCACGCGCGCGTGTCAGACGCGCGCTGAGGCTGAGTCGGGCGCCTCAATTGTCTGCGTCGTTCAAAACCTCCGGCTTTGCGGCTTGACTACATCGTGAGTAAATTATATTACACTCAAAATTCTACTCATGAGGGAGACAACTAGCTCGACAAGAGTGATACCCGTATCCTTGTAGATGTGCGGTATTGCTCGGATGCATCATATCGTTCCAGCTCCTGGATTCTTACAAAATCAGATACAAACTTTCGCAAAACGAACAACTAAATATCTTAAGCGAAGACTTAAGCGGAGAAAACGAGCTTATCATTATTTTCGGATAGGAGCGAGTAATCTGAGCTCTACTTAGTCTCTAGGGAACGAAGCGCATGATGAGCTAACGACCGCGGACATCACCAGTATCGCCACGGCAAGCAGAGACTCACCAGATGTCACAGCGCCTGAGCACTAGTACCACATCACAGAAAGCTATCAGGGCTGTGAGCACAAAGTCAAAAACGGATTACGACAAATGAACAAGATGGCAAACCTTGTACGATACAGGCTCTAGTATGGCGCTGCGATACCGGGCTCGAGCCTCACTTTGCGTACAATGGCCTTGAGTGGCCTTATTAGTCGCCTGCCGCGACCGCAGTGATCCCGCCATCCTTTGATCACGAGCTCTTCAAGAGCGCACGCTTCTTTATCAAAGCGCTCCTCAATAATGGCGAAGAGTTCATCAACGTCGTCGATAGTGGGGTCTGATATCGTCAAGGAGGTCAGCCGGGGGAAAAGGGTCGAAGTCACCCCTTCTTCGTTCGTTGGCGAGCGCGGCGGTCTCCAAGTGGAGCTCCTCTACATTGACCATATGGCCAAAGACTTCGAGCCACGGGCCAGTAAGCACGCTCGGTGCTGTGATGATGTGCAGCGTCTTCAACTTGAGGAGCGACAAGCGTGAGCGGACTACTGAACGCAACGCTTGCGAAACGGCCAGTTCGGGGACGTTGGGCCCATTGCTGGTCATTTTGAGCGTGAGCTCTGTATGAATGCCTAATTCCGGGTCCAACGGCGCAGAATTGGTGGGGATCGTGAAACCTGGAGGGCGATGCGTGTAAAAACGAGGGGTGCAGGCAACTTGCCGGTGGTCCGCAAACCGCAGTAGGACACGTCGGTCCCATATTCGGAGCAGACATGCTTCCGCATCGCATGCTGGTCTAAGTTGTACATTTGGAAGGAGGCCATTCCGAGCAACCAGATTGACCTTCATTGCACGTATGATGCGGACTGCCCTGGAGGCTGTTGCACCAGAGCAGCAGACGCCACAGACCGCATTCAACGGCAGGACCAGATGAGCCAGGATTATAGCAAGCCCGCGGATTCCAGATGCATACTCCCCCAGGGACAGAAAGCGGAGACGGGGTAGAGTCACAGAGCGGTACTCTACACTCTCTGCCGCCTGGGCGCGCAGATTAAACACGTTATGAATGGACAGCACCTCGAGCAGAGGCATTGTCGAGAGCATGGCAAGTAGCTGCTCTATCGACGACGTCCGCAAATCAAGACACCCCAAAGTCAGGATGCGAAGGCTTGGACATGCAATGTCGCGAAACCAAGTGTCGGGAATGTTGCGTAATTTGAGTGTGGTGAGCGAGGGGAACGGGAATGGGGTTTCGAAGCCGACAAGTGTGTCTTGAATTCCAGAGGTATCAAGTCGGAGCGAAGTCAGGGTGGTACTGTGGCGGGACTTGATGTTATTCATGAACTGAAAAACGTGTGAGCCCTCCAAATTAGCATCGCGCAGACGGGTAAATATCTGAATGCCGTTTAACGTCAAGGGAAAGCCGTCAATTGGCGTTGAATCCTCCGAAAGATGGAAGGAAAGTGTAGCGTCCTTTGATCGGTTGAGGAATGTCTCCACCTGATCATTGCGATGATCAGGTTCGAGGAAGGCGAAGTGAGTCCAGAGTTTAGCTGTCCCAATGGCCACATTCCTCCAGAGTTTGCAGACATGGGTGATTTTGACCCACGCATATGGTCCTTCATCGTCCGGATCCGTAAAAACGGTATTGCGGACGACTGTCTGAAAAATTGTTGCTAATATCTCGGTCGGTAGCGATGCGACGGGGATGATCGCGTTCCATCGGTTGAAGAGTTGTCTGAGACTAGTTTGAAGCTCGTCCAGTTCAACGAGCCTCTCTTGAATACTCAAGCGGATCTCCTGCCGATCATGCAGGGTGTCCGAAAGTACGTGTGAGACGTCTTGCAGCCTACAGAAATCGTGAGACGACGGTTCGTCTAAATCTCGGGATGTGCTCACCCTGAAACGTCGTCAACGATATCTCGCGCGTCCTGAATGGTCGACAACAATCGGCTTGTTATTTGACTGGCCTGTGTGGGCTGCATTGAGCAAAGATGAACGCAAGGTGTTGATGTGGGAGAGACGAGAAGGCTACGCGCGCGTCTCAACCGACTCGGGGCCACGAGATCGGGCTTGCCAATTGGCGTGGCCGAGTGCGCTTGACCAGCTTTCGTCTCACCGCCTCCACTACAAATAACAGTTGTGAGAATGGCCCTCGTCATTCACAACCTCCACGTCGATCAGCGCGAACACATCGTGAGCAGTGTTTCTTCTCAAAACATAGGAAAATTGTTGACCTTGTCTCTCAGTGCCATCACCATGTCGCTCAATGATCTGCCCGAGGGGGTCACCTCCAATACCTATCGAATTCGCGACCTCGACATGCACATTCTCGAAGCTGGCTCCCCTTCGTCGCCCCTGATCCTCCTCTTACACGGATTCCCCGAATTAGCGTACTCCTGGAGGAAGATCTTGCTGCCTCTAGCGGGCGCAGGGTACCATGTCGTTGCACCCGACCAGCGGGGCTTCGGACAGACAGAGAGCGTCGAGACACTCGACAGACCCATCCACTACAACGACGACCTCATCCCATACCGAATGATAAACCTTGTGCACGACGCCGTCGCGCTGGTGTACGGCCTGGGACATACTTCCGCCGCTGCAGTCGTGGGACACGACTTTGGCAGCGGGGTGTCTGCGTACTGCGCACTCGTTCGGCCCGACATCTTCAAATCAGTGGTCTGCATGAGCGCGCCCTTCACCGGAACGCCTCCGCTTGCAGTAGACGTCGTCAAACATGGCCCCCCGCCTACGCGAATCACCCCCTTCGCGGCGCTGGACCGGTACCTTGCCTCCCTGTCTCCGCCCATGAAACATTACACGGCCTACCTTGCGGGCCCGACCGCGAACAGCGATATGCTCAACGCGCCGCAGGGTCTTCGCAACTTCCTACGCGCATACTTTCACATGAAGAGCGGCGACTGGCCTGGCAATGACCCTCACCCCCTGAATGGCGCGCACGACCTTGTTCACATGCCGGCGTACTATATCATGCCCTACGACATCACGATGTCCGAAGCCGTACGTGACAGTACGCCAACAGAGGAGGAAGTCGCGCGGAATCAGTGGCTTCCTCAAAGCGACATCGATTTCTACGTGCAGGAGTTCGGGCGCACTGGTTTTCAGGGCGGGCTGAACTGGTACCGGGCGTCGATCGACGCTCGGCTAGCGGATGGCCTCAGTCTCTTTCATGGGCGAAAGATTGAGATACCTGCGATGTTTATGAGTGGCGCGAAGGATTGGGGAACCTATCAAGCCCCTGGAGGAATCGACAAGATGAGGGCCCTGTGCCCGCAGATGCAGGAGGAAGAATTCGTACTCGTTGACGGTGCCGGTCACTGGGTGCAACAGGAGCGCCCCAATGACGTGTTGGCCAATCTGTTCCGATTCCTTCAGAAGCAGCAGACGTAATACGGACGAGGTACGTCCCTCCGAGCGTTTTTAGTCGCCCTGTAGTAACCATTGTTCCCTTTGCAGAATAATGTTGTACCAATATCACACATGCGAATTGTGTTCGGAATCGTAGCCTCACACACTATTGTAAGCCTTGACTGCTTGAATTAATACCGGATTTGTGGATACAGTGACAGCGTATTGAACCCGTCATGGCACCCAACTACGTCTTTTTTTCGTTCGTTACATGATACTCACATCCACTCCTCGAGACGGGCGGCACGTGCCACACGAGATCCCTATGGTATCGTCAGCACATCAAAGCATCCCGACAAGACGACAGGACGTACCCATGCACGAGCAGCAACTGCTGGAGAAGCAGAAGCGGCGGCGGCACTGGCAGCAGCTGCACTAGCCGCCGCGGCTGCCTTGGCTCCGTGGTGATGATGCTTCTTTCCAGTGGCGGCAGTCGTCGTGTTGCCTGCAGCGGCGGCAGTGGCGACCACAGTAGAGTTGGCAGCAGCACTGGCAACGACAGTCGCGTTCCCGGCGGCTGTGGCGACCGCGGTGGAGTTCCCGGCCGCGGCGGCAACCGCAGTGGAGTTAGCGGCAGCGGCGGCGGGCGCAGCAGCACCCGCGGCACCCTGTTGGACGGCAACACAGTTACCGAAACCGCCTGCGGTGGTGAAGGACACCAAGCAGAGGTTCTTGCTAGGCCCACCGGTGCACTTCGTGCCCGCTGGAAGCTGGACCGCGATCTGCTGCGAGCCGACGTCGGTGGGAGCCTGCGTGCATATCGTAAGTAAACAATCGCTATGTATAATCTATATCCGCTTACAAGGTCGCCGTTCTTCGTCACAGTTGCCGCCTTGAACGTCTTACCGACACCGGTCGCGTCGACCTGGGCGGTGACCTGGCGGGACCCATCCTTGCCGCTTCACATCAAGTCAATACGCGTCACACTTCATCGGAAACGCGTGACTCACGCGTTGAAGTTTGTGACAGTCGTGGTGAACGAGCCGTCTGCCGCAGCCTGGATCGGGGTGGTGGTCCCTATGGTCTGTGCGATGTTGACCGTGCCACACGGCGACGCCTTAGACGGCCTTTGCACGTCGTTGCGTACCGGTGCGCCCTTCACGCCCAGGGGCTGGACAACTGCGGCATGCGCGGTGGCCTGCAGGGTGAGGCCGAGGATGACGGGGACAACGACGAAGAACTTGGAGAACATGGTGAACGATGTGAATGGAATGAGCGTAATGTGAACGTCGACCAGGACGTAGTAGAAGGATGCGAGGAAGAACGGGTGAGTGTCCAGCAAACTCGATAATGCAATGCAATCAAGGGATTCTCCTCGTCAAGAGGTGAGTGAATGAGTCGCTCGTCCCGCTCCCCTGGGGTTTTATACCTTTCCACTTGTTCGGAGCGCGTCTGTTTCGCGACGGCGTCGCTATGTTAGCTGTTCTGGGGTGGAGAGGATCAATGGGTCTCTATGGTGAGCGGATTGTGGTTTCCACAAGCAGGCCGCTATTGGACGCCGCTGCCGCTTGCTGATTGGATACTGTGGTTTCAGTGCTGCCATTGGCCTGACCTGATCTGTCGGTCAAGCGTAGTAGCAACCTCTTGCGGAAAACGTGATCTTAGCGGGAGGCGCACTCTGATTGGTACGCAACTGAATTGATATTCTGCACGAATTTGAATCCAGTGAAGCGTGCGAGCCACGTTCCAGCAACGAGCGAAGACCCACTACTCACTCTTGTGTGCGTCGTTGTCCCCTGTTGTCCACATTGTATGCACTAACCCGACCACACCGGGATGCCCATGCTTGTACATCTCAAACAAGCTTTGCTTCATACAATGTCACTGAGGGGATGCACCGCGCTCTTGTTGGTCGCAAGCTCGCACCCCGTCATCACCTCTTTGGGGGCGACGTGTACACTGTTGTCGGGGCACTACGTTTGGGTCACAGATCGTGCGGCGGCAGTCTGCAACCGCCGCAGTGATCGCAGTCGCCCATTGTACGCCTTGCGGATACCTCGACGGTGATAGCAATTCGAGAACGACTAGTGTCTGCGCCATGCAACTTCTTGAGTCGTGTATTTGACTTCGATGCATCACGCTTACCCCGTCCCAAGGCTTGCACGGCTCAATATTTCCTTGATGCCTGCCACGTCCGGGTGTCTTTTTCTGGACATCTTCCTGCCTTCTTCGCAATATGCGCCGTCTCCGGGCAATTTCGCTGGAAATTAATGTCGAGGTCGAGCAGGGTCGAGCTATACTATCTGCCTTCGTATCGACGCTTCCCGTGGATCCGCTGTCAATCGGGAAAGCTGCCTTGCATCAGGAACCGCATTGACGCAATATCAGTCCCATGAGATGTGGCGTGCACATGAAAATACCACCGATACCGAGACAGGGCCAGACGCGACCGCAGGCGGCTGCCAGCGCCCTCTTGCTTTCATGGAGTTCCGAAGGATCAAAAAGTGAAGATGAACGCGCTGCGACTCGCGCGAAATTGTGCATGAGACCATGACGTTCTTGCGAGCGTCGGACGACGGCGTTGCTGGAGGTTATGTCTGTCATAAGTCGCTTGTACAGCGCGATGCCCGGCAGGTCTCGTAGCGCAATCAACTAAATCTGTACTGACGTGGGAGTGAGGGCACAATATCGGGATGAAAGGCACAGGTAACGTACGGTACACAGCCAGTGAGCTGGCCAGGACTGCGAGCGGCGCCGACGCGCGTCAAAGCGCCCTCTCTCGCACCCGTCCTTCGCTCTTTTCGCCACAGACCCCCACTGCAGGTATACTCGCGCTTGATGACGCAACAAGTGTTTGCGGCACCCAAGATGTCCGTTGGAGGATTCGCTGTTGAAACCCGGTGAAGATTGCACTGCAATCTTCGGCAGCGCCGTCTGATGCCCGCCAGATGTTCCACTGGGTAATGTGACACGCCTTTTATGGGCAAGACATTCTCGTGAGCTGCTTAGAGCAGTGGACTTCAGGATGCGATATAAGGAGCCACGACGAGGGAGGGATCAGCACCCATCCGTTCTCGTCCCACATCAAGCTCAAGCCGTCTAACCGAGCAAAGATAGGAGACATGTCTACCAGCAACAACGTAGTAGGCGAAGTCAAGGCCGAACCCAATGGAATTGCGCCGCCTCCTTTCCAACTTCCCGTACGTAACGATCGCTGAGAAGTGTCTTCATAGAAAGCTTATCAGAGCGAATTAGTACCCTGACAAGGCGGAAATCATAACTGCGAATGCGCTGAAACTTGTCGGTCTCACCCAGGATGAGTAAGTTACCTGCACCCTCAACGCGATCAGCCATTGAACGATAAGCGTGTTCCAGGCGCACCAGGTTCATCTTCAAGAACCTGATAACGCACCTGCACCAGTTTGTGTCCGAGACAAGGTGCGTCATCGACTCACTCGGATGTCGGATGGTCCTGACCAGAGTTCATTAGTATCACAACGGATGAGTGGATGCAGGCGATAGAGTTTCTGACCGCCGTTGGCCAGAAATGCACGCCTATACGCCAAGAGTTCATTCTGTTGTCGGATACTCTCGGTGTGTCGGCTCTGGTCGATGCTATAAACAATCCTGTGGTCAAGGGCGCGACCGAAAGCAGCGTGCTCGGACCCTTCTTCACAGAAGATGCACCAGAAAGTACGGCCGTTTGCGTCCCATGTGCGTCGCTCGACTGACCCGCGTGCCTGTGCAGTTGCAGCAGGTGATTCCATTGCGTCAGAAGGCAAGGGCGACTACATGTACGTCGAAGGCAAGGTGCTTTCGACGGATGGCCACCCGATCCCCGATGCTATTATTGAGACCTGGGAAACGGATGGCGACGGTGCGTACTCCGACATGGCTGGTCGGGCCCTGTTCGCGGCAGGCGTATTTCTGACCGCACGCTTGCGCACTGGCAGGGTTCTACGACACGCAGTACGAGGTACGTGAGAAGCCGGAGTGCAGGGGCCGCCTGCGCACAGGCCCGGATGGCAGCTATGGATATCGCGCGATCGTGCCTATCCCGTACCCAGTTCCGGGTGATGTGAGTAGTCCCGACATTGCAGCGAGACCGAGAGGACTGAATACTGATTTCATCTCTGTCCGTGCAGGGCCCTGTTGGCAAGATGTTGTATTCGCTAGGCCGCCACAACATGAGGCCCAACCACCTGCACATTATGGTCGAGGCCCCTGGGTTCCGCAAGCTTGTCACCGCGTTTTATCCAGCAGGCGATGAGTGGCTAACGAGCGATACGGTCTTCGGGGTGAAGAAGTCCCTCATTGTGGTGAGTCATGATCGCGACTTCGAACCTGTCAGATCATATCGACTCATTGACACGAAACAGGAACTCACCGAAGTCAACGACGACGTGGAGGCGCGGAAGCGAGGCTTCCCAAATGGTGGAACCTTCAAATTATTGAAGTTTGATATTGTCCTCGTTCCCGAGGAGGAGTCCAAGGCTGCATTTGAGAAGGCCAAGGAGGATCGTGCTAGAAATGCCGCCGCTTGAGGCATAATTACAAAGAAGGCGGGAAGCAACCATCGTATCAGTATCACCTTGTATCTTACCCTTTTGACCGAGTTTGGAAGGTCATGCTCATAGTCAGATACCATGATAGCTGCTGCAGGGACTGATTTAAGCCGCATAGCATTTAGCCATCCATTCAGGAGGAGACATGATACTTCGCGTCGGGTTCGGACCTTTACCCGGACCCTGTGAACTCGCCTGTGATAACTCTGGCACAGCCGTCGAACACGCACATGCGATGTACATGCGGGGAAAACCCTGGGATGAGGCAGCGACAACGGCAGAAGGATAAGATGGCTTCCTGAGTGAAGCACACTCCATGACGAGCCTAGGGTCGGGTTTGTGCGGTGATAGTCGAGAAGCACGGCGGGACGGCATTGCACGCACCGCGCGCGTTCCGGCATAGAACTATGCAGGCATGATGCAGCGGGCAGTGACAATATCGATGATGTGAGGACGCAGTGAGGCAGCCGTCCTGTCGGGAAGGTGGTGACGCAGGGCAGCGTTTCCGCGGAGGCATTGCCCGTGGGGAATGGGATGGAGGTCGGGAACCTACGTCGTGAGGACGAATTTGAGTATTAACTTTCGAACAATCTTCATCAATCGCTCTAGCGTATGGCCCAGGACTTTCGGAGATGGCCCTGGAAAACGTGTGTATGAGCTCATTGTAGGCGATGCGGCGACGATCGTCGGATTTGGACGTACCAACGGGCATCGGCTATGTAGTCGATGTCAGGATCGTCGTGTGGAGAAAATCGCGACATCGTATAGCTAATCATTGTCGCGCCAATCCGATGTGTGCCTGCGATTTTATCTGAGTACTACCGCATGAGAACCACTGGCAGTGCGAGAGCCGACGGGATGGTGTTCCTCGGAGAGATGGCGGGCGCGGCATTAGTAGGACTGACATCTCCAGCTTTGAGTGTTTGTCTGGATGTTTGGCTGAGAATTAGGCCAAGGTCCCAGGGTCGAGGAGACAAAACACAGAAAACCACGTTGCGGCGATCAACGCGCGGGGGCGTGACGCGACGCGGTTGTTTGTCCCTGTTGTAGCCCCGTCGGTGATGATGGTCAGAGTCGGGGAGCGACAACTCGACCTGCCTCTTGATTTCTCGTCGTGTGCCTCATACTCTTGGAATGCTCTTCTAGACTCTGTGATCTTACTCTAATCTTTCTGAATTATGGGAATATCGGGTCTCTTGCCTTTACTCAAGTCCATCCAGGTCGGCAGGCCTCTCTCAGATTACTCGGGACAAACTATCGCAGTCGACGCATATGTTTGGTTGCATAGAGGGACATACACATGTTCGATGGAGATTGCGACGGGGAAGAAGACAACAAAGTGAGTATTTCTTCCTTCGCCCATTCGTTCGTTCCTTGTGCGATCTTTTATGCGCCCCCCGCGCTCGGTGGCACCTTTACACCACTCTTCCCTGGCATACGCACATACAACGCGTTAAAGTCTCTCCGAAGTGTTGTGTAGCACAGAATGGTCGAGACTGTGACGCACACCGGGATTGAAGGCGATGTCGCCTGAAGTTTCATCATATGCCTTTGTATCGTCGACGGTAACTTACTGACATCTGACATCCTACAGGTATGTAGACTATGCCATGCATAGAGTCCGGTTACTTCGACACTACAAGATAGAACCCTACATTGTCTTCGACGGCGGCCCACTACCGGCTAAGAGGGGAACGGAATCGGAGCGGAAGAAGAAGCGCGACGAGAACCTCTCCCGGGCCAATGCACTCGCTGCGCAGGGCAGACATTCGCAAGCTCGCGAGTTTTACGTGAAGTGCGTGGACGTGACGCCACAGATGGCCTACCAGCTGATCAAGGTGAGAACGCGTGCCACTCGACGTATGACGCGACTTACATGCATACACCAGGCTCTACGCGCAGAGGGTGTCCCGTACGTCGTAGCACCGTACGAGGCGGACGCACAGATGGCATATATGGAGCGCATCAACCTCGTGAACGGCATCCTGACGGAAGACTCGGACCTGCTAGTCTTTGGCTGCAAGCACGTCCTCTTCAAGCTAGATTCCAACGAGGGCACCGTCATATCCATTTCGCGTTCAGACTTCGCTTTCCTCCTCTCTGATAGCGGCATCTCTCTTTTGGGCTGGTCAGATGTCCAATTTCGTGCCATGGCAATATTGAGCGGCTGCGACTATCTCCCCAGCATACAAGGTATCGGCTTGAAGACGGCATGGTCACTCCTACGAAAGCATAAGACTGTGGAGAACGTTGTCCGCGCCTTGAGGATGGAAGGCAAGAAGAACGTGCCAGACGACTACCTAGAGGCTTTTCAGCTCGCGGAGAAGGTGTTTCTTCACCAACGCGTTTACGATCCCATTAAAGAGATGCTCGTGAATCTCACCGACATCGCAGATGGCGAAGAGTGGGATGAGGGATGGGAGGCGCACGTGGGGGAGTACGTGAACGATATCGGACATGCGTTGCGTTATGACTAACACGCTTCCTGGCATGCGTCTAGGGACATCGAACCGTCATTAGCTAAACAGGTGGCGGAAGGCGACGTATGCCCCATAACCTTACTTCCCATGGAAGACATCAATCCGACCTTCGTCCCACGCGCCCTCAAGTCGCTTCGAACAAACACACCTGTTGTACGCGACGCGGATTTCAAAGGGAAGGGCAAGGTCAAGATGATTGTGGCGTCAGAGAAGTCCAAGAGCACTAGTTTATTAACCTTCTTCAGTGTGTATCTGTTTTTACTAGTATCGATGCTGGCGTGGTTCGTTTTATGCTGAACCTGCCTTCCTTCATCAGCGCCCAAGTCCAAAACGGACATTCCGTCCAAGAGTTCGTCTCAGCCTGTTACTGCCCAGAGCGAGCCCAGGAAGGCCGGAACGATGGCAGGCCGCAGGAGCGGGAAACGGACGCTGGCGGAGCTTATGGACGAGGATGTTTCCGTCAAGAGGAAGCGGCGAGACGATGTCGACCAATCGCGTCCTCCAGCTGCTCGTGCACTGGTTGCAACGTCCAAGTTTTTCAAGGGCGAGCCCGCGATTTCCCAGAAGGGCGGGAGCGTGGCCAGTGACGTGTCGGATACAGAGTCCGTGGCAGGCCCTTCCACGCTCGCACTGCTGAAGCAAGGCAAGGAAAACGTTCCGTGTCTAGATGAAGACGATTGCGGGGAGATATCTGAGGAGGAGGATCCGGACCCGGTCACCCAGGAGGACGGATACGCGTCGCCTGTGTCTTCTTACACTAACTGGGATTCACCCGAATTATCATCCCCGACCCGTCCCAGGATATACCGACCTGGCGAGTCGTTTTACGATGACGACGACGACTTTGACGCAGACATACTGTCGAGTCCTCCATCGGCAAAGCGGCCAGCACGCTCGCGAGGCGTACGCAGCCGTTCACCTGGTCGGGTGCTCGTTCAAGGGACACCAACACGTCCCGCTCGCAAAGGCAAAGGTCTGACGACCGAAGCCCCGGGACCAGATCTCCGAGACATCTTCGAGGACTGGAACGACAACACGAGTGAGATCGATGAAGAGGGCGAGGAGGATTCAATAGGCAGCAGGGCGTCCTCCAGCGGCCCTGTGACACCAGAGTGCTCGGGGCAGCCTGCTGGAGAGTGCGTGGAGGACATCTTTGATGAGGTCACACCCGATGATGAAGAGATAGAGAGGAAAGCGACTGCGGCAAGAAACGAACGAGTGGCGAATGGCTGGTGGGAGCGGTGGGCGTGCAAGGATAGCACATCTGCAGACCGACCTTCGGTGCGCTTGGCCACGCTGTGATTTACCGAGATAGTCACTGATGCCTGAGACAGAAGATGAAGACCCTAAGACGTACAGAAACTACGATCACTGGCGATGGACGTCACCGACCAAGAGCGCCACAGTACTCGAGGACGAAGGCGTTGCCCCAACGACAGGATCTGCGGACGGCCGGGCGGAATTCCTTGTCGCTCGTTCACGAGGCTAAGGCGAGTCCAAAAGCCGTTCATAACCGCGAAATTAATGCGCGGTCCGGTTCGACTTCTTCTGTACCCGTGCGCGCAGAGGAGACTTTGGCAAGTGCGAAGTCAAGACTGGCTGCGTTTCGGTAAGTGCCAGGATGCGGTGACTCTTTAGTGCATTATCTCATCGAAGAACAGATGCGTAGCATGAACGCGCGCGCCAATAATGCCGCCACGTTCTTGCAGAAGGTCTATCGTCATTGGTACTCTCGTGTTACTATCGACAACTTAATCGTTCATGAAAGACTTGTACACATCAGGCCAATCTACGGGCAAAATCGATCGCCTTTGCGTGTTGTGGTATCTGCAAGGCTGGAACAATTTATGAGGGGGTTTGACCGAGGTTCAGGCTGATGTGAGAAGAGGCCTACGTATGAGATATGCATTATGGATGTATGGGAAAGTCTCCAATCTCTCGAGCCATTTGATCCATCTGAGGATGACGCTCACAGACGCAGAAAGGGCCAGATTGCGCCGCTGACTTTGAAAATCACGACCTACCTGGGATGGTAATGACAACATGATGGACTCGCTCGGCAACTCACTCTGTACCAGACGCTGAGCACGTCGAGCACGACGACGGCCGCATGGGCAGTCTCCCGGTGGAAGTTGACGGTGCTGACGCTGTGGGAACGACGGCCTGGACAGTCCGAAGGCTGCGATGAAACGACAGAGGGGGGATGGACACGGCTGTTGGCAGGCTGTTGATGCGTGAGGGCGTTGGACAGGATGGAGGTGTTTTCGGATGGGGATTGAGTTGGCGACGAGGCGAGGGCGTCTGCACCGAAATCCCAACTCCGGTTCTGGCAGGTAAGGCACACTTCGTTCGCGCTTCCGACGAAATTTATATCTATTGCGTGTTTGCGAATGATGTCCCGCTCATCTTCCCCATAGCCATGTCCGGCCAGCCCTCCGACTAGTATTTCAGCCCTCACTCAAGTCGTCCACTCCTTCGTTTCTCTCTCCTCTCAGCAGGCAACGCACGCTCAGCACAGCTACTATACTCCTCTTTCACTATATCATCAGGTGGGCACTGCTCCGCTACTTCACGGGAATAGCCATTCATCTACCTCTCTCCGGTCCTATCCCCTAGCCTCCTCTCGCCGGCCCTCTCTCCTCTTCGCGACACGTCCTCCAGTCAATCTCCACAGAGATTTGCACGCCATGCCTTCCACTGCGCCGCTCTACGACGACCAGTACTATCAGCAGTACCCTTACCCCGCTCACAGATACCATCAAGGGTCATATTCATCAGCGCCCTCGCAGTCCAACGTTTCACTGCTCCCCAGCGCCGGTGACACCCTCACGTCGTACGGTACGCGTCCGTCCTGGTCCACCGACTCCCAGCACACCACCTCGGAGTACGGCTCGCCCTCGGGCACCCCGTACTCGGAGTACCCTCCATCGTCTTCAGAGCAGGAGTACTATTCAAGCTCTGCAGGGAGCAGCGTAGGGTATCCTGAGTCGTCCCAGCGCACACACGTCTCGGCGGCGTACCCCGCCATGTATCAGTCGCGATACTATGGCACGACCGACGCCCTCACCAGCGCGACCGCAAGGATTCCCGATACACCAGAAGACGAGCAAGTTGCTTTCCGGTACCCTGAAGTGCCCCATAGCAACTACTCGCCACAACGTCACGCCACCTCTCCCCTCCCTAGCGATACCTCTCGTCGTGGTTCGTGGCAAGAGAATCCCACCTCCCCACCTGCATTCGAACGCCTGCCCGCACAAATTGCTGCGTCCTACGCGAGGAACAGCGCGGTGTCGCAATCAGCGGGCCCGAATGCGGCGTCGTACATGCTTGCGCGCGCGCCCGCCGTTCCCATATCGCCGCTCCAGGAGTCGCGCTCAGAGTTCGCGTCTCGGGTGTCCCGAGAATCCCCGAGGCTCCCAGCGTACGCATTCCAATCGTCTCGCCCAAGCATTTCCCGCCTGGGTGAGCCGGGCAACCCTTCGATTGTGCCGCCGCTCGTCTTCGACGGTGAGGAGTACGACAACGAGTCGGAGTGCAGCCTGCCTCCCGCAGGCTCGGACGTGTATCGCTCTGTCTACCAAACCCTGCAGTCGCCTGCACAGTACTCGTCGTCTAATTCTGAGTCGGGGATGTCCTACTCCGCTTCTGCTTCTGCGCACAGCCGGGGAGAGGCTCGCAGCGTGCCCAGCTCTACGCCACCTCCTGATTCGACAGGCTCGTCGCCCGGCAACTCTGAACGCCCTACGGAGCGTTCGAAGTCGCAGAAGAAGTCCAAAATGCATCAGTGCAACGTCTGCTCGAAGTGGTTCCCTCGTCCAAGCGGTCTGGCCACACACATGAACTCCCACTCTGGCGCCAAACGTACGTAAACCGTCCAATGGTGAGCGATATCGCACTCATACAACAATTACAGCGTACAAATGCCCTATTCCGAGCTGCACCAAAAGCTTCGCTGTTCGGTCCAATGCTAAACGGCATCTGCGCACTCACGGCATTTTCCCCACGTCTGAGCACAACAGCACACCCTCGCAGTTCACAGTGGGCTTTGACGCCCCCATCATATCGGACGTCCATGACGTTGGGAAACTCCCGGCCAAGCTGCGCTGGGTGCCGCAGAGCTTGGCAACACGCACCAACGTCGACTTCCTGCGGGACGCGCCGTCGGACTCTGATGAAGACGAATACCCGCCCTCGTGCCCAGTCTTATCGGTGCCCCTCCCTGCTGTCGTTCCCTCCTCACCTAAGTGGGACGACGACGAATATGAAGACAGAAACTCATACGAGGACATGGGACCTAGCCCTTATCTCAGCTCCCAGCAGGTGAGGCACAACGCAGTCACGATATCACCTGCTAGTTTCTGATGATATTTTCACAGTGGCGAGCGCTCCCTGGACCTGCCATCGTTACCCCGGGGTCTCTGTAACGCTCACGAACAACACGTCGGGATTGGAATCTTGTTTCGCCCTATGATATGCCCCCATGTTAATACGCGTCTACTCTGCTCTATCTTGACGAGTCATCTTTCACTGCCTACTGTATCTTACTATTTGCGTCTCGGGCGTTGGCGACATTGCTTTTTCAGTTTGACACCATTTGACCATCGAGGTAGATTCTCGAAGCTTCATGACGTCTAGTACTATCATAGTCGGGTTCCCACTAGTCACAGTCAGCAGCCGCACAGTTCTGCATGTACGCTCCAGAAGCCGTATAGTTAGTATCAATAGATTTGTGCGGATACTGCGGTACGAACGGTCGTGCAGACGTGTGCCATCCAAAGTCCGTCTTCCCCTATGAGGTTCGTCACTGGCAACTCGAAGGGGTATCTGTGCGCGTCATAGTGCAATGAACGAGGTAGACGACAAATCAAACGCAATCAGGGGAATTCCCCCGTGCGGGTGCATGCAGCTCGTTATCTAGGCGTCGTGGCTAGGTTACCAGGCTAACAAGCTTTATGGCTTGTTAAGTACTTATGGCCTCCGCGGTCCGCCTCCTATTGCCGTTCCCATACACAACGCGGTTGACTAGTCCGATCGGAATGTCGTACATGACTGGAATCGCATCTGGCCGTGCGTGCGCGAGATATGGATTTGGTTCATCAGGATCAGGAAGGTGTGCCTTCGAATCTGTGGCGTATCCCAACTGTCGTGAGCTGACAAGCCACGCTAGCCGGCAGTTGCGGCTTACCTGTTACCGTGCTAACGTCGGCGAAACTGGGCGTGGCAGCTATTGCCAGCGCGAAATATGTGAAGTAGGTGAGGAGGGCGAGGATGACGGAGTACGCTGGGAGCAGCAACGCCCATTCTCTGTGAGATAAAGGTCATGTTCCCAAGAACAACGGACACGGAGATGAATGGGCAAAGGAAACCTTGAGTGCGCGGACAATGCATGACCACGTGCGAGGCACTCACCGGTTGGGATACCAAGTGATACCGAACCAGATGATGTAGTCGTCAGGCAGAAGGGCCCAGAGCAAGTAGAAGAAAAAGAGGAGATAAGTCGACGTCCACGCAACGAAGCCGTAGAACTCTGGGGCGCGGCTGCGGACTTCCGTCGGAGGTAGCGGAGGATAGGGAGCCAGCGGACTGACTGGAGAGGTCGGATTGTTGTCCTCTTCCATGCTTGAGAGCCTAAGCAAAACGGACGCAGGGTCATTGGGCTAATTTCGTCATGACTGCATGGACTTGAGAGATACGCACACTGGACTCACGCGTTCCGCTACCGGCCGCGAGATGGCTTTCTTGTTCCGCGAAGGCAGGAGGAACCCAGAAAGACGGGTTTCAAAGCCTAAACATCGGCGCGCGGAACTGCGCGTGGTGTGCTGGGAACACGGTGGGATTAGCCAGTCACATTTGGTTTGGCTACCTACCAAGCAGGCAGCGAGAACATATGCCCTGCGGTGACAATTTCGATAAGTGCGTACCGATAGATATCCTGATACTAAGGGTACGTCCTCGGATTATTTCCGTACGAGGTGACCTTGTTCTCAGCGTTTTCTAGGCTTCGAAGATGTCGGGATGCCACGAATCTGAGTGTGCTTTCCAACGATCTTACTGGCGGGAGCGCCGAGGAGCGCCCTGATTGGCGGTTCATCAAATCAAGCGTACACAAGACACGCGCGTTTGTGTAGCAGGTTCGTCCTGCCGGCTGCATCTGACTTGTAGAGCTACCAGAGACATCTAAGATGTCGGTCGTAAAGACATTGCAAGCTAACAAAGGAGCCCTTCGGAAATCAATGGCGGCAGTTTTGCGATCACTCTCACAATCAGACATAAATTCACAGTGTGAGGGTTCTATGAGTCATCCGGAATCTTGCAGCTCATATCTACATCTTGTCGCAGCAGAACAGGCCATCAATCGCGTCATAAACTCACAAACCTTTCAACAAAGTCGAAATGTTAGCTGCTATCTCAGTATGCCGACTGGTGAATTGAATACTGCAACATTGGTTTCAGAGATCTTGCGCACAGGTCAGTACTTGATGATTCTGTCAGATGGAACTCAATCGATCCCGAACTTGCGAAAGGCAAAAATCTCTTCGTGCCTAGGATAAATCCCACGGTCGACGGTAGCATGGACTTCGTGAGGGTGTACGGAGAGGATGACCTTAGCTCCTTCCCGGAGGGACTCTGGGGAATTAAGGAACCGACTTCCCACTGGAAGGGCCAAGTACGACCGAGTGGTGGGTTCGTTCGTCACACCCAGAGGCCCTGCTGACCTGCTACGGCGCCCAGTGCTGGCTGACTCTAGTGAAACTTTGGATCTCATCATCGTACCTGGTGGGTTCTTCCGTCAAAGCACGAAACATGGAGGTATACTCACACGGCTTGCACAAGGCGTCGCTTTCGACACCTCCCTGTCACGATTGGGCCACGGGAAAGGATACTATGATAGATTTATCACAGCATATTCGGCTTTGCACGGGGAACAACTGCCGTTGCTAGGTGAGCCGCGCCCCGAGGCGCATCATAAAAAATATCTTACGCAGTTCGCAGTGGCACTGGCACTGCGGGAGCAAATAATGGAGAGTGGGGAAGTTCCGGTAGCTACCCACGACTGGAAGATGGACGCAATTGTCGGCCCAGACAGTGTTCTAGGGAAAGACCTAGGTGAAGCCACCTGAATAGGATAACTGGGGTCTTACACCACGGGACTCGGTCAGCGCATAATTCCCCTGACCTGGTATATGGTCAATGACGCTATGCTTAGATACAGTACACAGTTATCTCACCATCTCATACGGTTCTTCGCATATTTGGGCTTGCGCCTCTTCGAGGCTGCGCGACGGGCTCAATAGCAATCGGATAACTCTGGAGGCGAATGAACGTGCAACGATCGACATTGTGCCGCTCTAAGTCAGCATACCGGTGCGTTCTGAGGAAGAACGCGAGAAGGAGATGGTACTGACCCCGTCGTACGCGTATGTGGGATAATGATCACCCTATAGGACCTGCCTTGCGGGAGATACCTGGGCCCTAGTTTCGGGCGGAGAATTTTATCAGTGATAATGAACTACGAGTACTTCTGTTCGGTTCAGACGGAAATGCACCTAGCTGCGGTACCATAACGGCCCTGGCGCCAGTATCGAAGTTCCCGCTCGAGCCGTCGGCGTTGACGAGCTTCGTTGCTAACTGTGTCGTGATGACCACCTGTTCAACACGTGGCGCGAGGGCAAACCACCTTGTGTAAGCACTCTACTGCATCGCGAGAATATCATAGCTCACGGAAAGACCCGTGGATGCACAAGCCTGTGCCAGCGCTTCTCTTGTCTTGTCCAGGGCGGCCGTCCGAGAAGATTGAGGCATGCCTGCAGGCGATTGGAAGACGAACCACAGGGAGTTCAACACCAGCAATTCCACCTAAATAGCCCGTTAGTCGCTGATTGTGCACGCGATCATGTTAATGATTAGGGAGCGCCCACCTCGGAATGTTGTTGAAGGTAAGAAGGTAGCGTGTGAAGGAATAGGACCAACTCGGGGAGAGTAAACAGACTCATGTGCAACACGAGATCCCTGAGTTCAGGCGGAAGCACCGAATCCGCTGCAAAAAGCTTTTGGTCAAATTCAGCAATGCTCGTCCGAGATTTCACTTACAGGATAGATGATCTAGTAGTTGTGACGGACTGATCATATTCTGCATATCTGTTATCAGATGAGCTCTCAGTCAAGGGTTTCAGAATCAATGACTTGCCGACAAATAGGACACCTCGACCGGCCTTCAGAAAGCTCTTGGCAATGTTCACGGCAGCAGCCTCTTTCGCTGTGCCAGGCGGTCCGGATATTTCCACTACGGACCCCCGTTTGAGACCGCCCTCAAGCAAGACATCTATAGCCTGGCATGATGTCGATATTCTTACTGACGCGTGTTCGGCAAGAGAAGCAGCTGACTGTGTCTGCGTAAGGTTCCTGGGAGCTTGCGTTGCCGCCAGCACGGCCTGCGAGGCAGTGAGAGGCATACCCGTATCTATGGCATGGCATGGCGTCAGTTTCGTTTTGGACGCGTTATTTGTCAAGATATACCTTTCGCCAGTAATTCTGGTGTCAACGACGCGAAGTCATCTACTGAATCATAACCTGCGCGTCGCAAGGCTGATAGGGTGGCGGGAGGCAACGACAGAGTGTACAAGGGCCGTTTGAGCATCCTTTCGTGTTGCGTGAAGCGGTACTGGAGGAAGAAATAAACTGCTGGCGAGATATTACTAAATTTCTCGAGTCTCAGTGCAAGTTACGTTAGAAAAGGCCGACCTTGACGCGAAACGTGATGAGTGAATGAATGGCCAACGAGTGTTGAAATATTGCTCCGTCGCGCGAGTGGCGTGAGAATTGGCGGAGTGTGCTGAGTCCTATCGGAGTCCTAATTAAACGATGACCTCTTCCGGCGTCGAGCGTCGCATCTTGACCTCGTCTTTCTTGCCCGTTTTCTTGCTGGGACGGTTGGATTGTCGTTACATCCTTACATTCTTTCTTTGCACTCTTACAGTCACAATAGCTCTCTATTTCATTCCCCTTCTTTCGTGAAAGGCACCGTAAACATGACATTGTCCCCAAACCCTCTCTTCAAGTTCGCCGGTGGGGCGTATGCAGTCAGAGTCGAGAATGTACCCCAATCAGGCGAGTTTTGGCTACACTCTATGCCGACGCCACACCATATGCTGACCCTGATGATAGTGGGTCGTCAAGAGATAGCGAAGCTATTCACTACCCTGATCGGTACCTCTTCGTGTTCTATCTATCGGCTCCGTGGAAGCACTGACAAGTCTGCTCCCGCAGGTGAAGTACGTAAATGTGACGAGTTTTTTGAGGAAGGGAAGCGGCGCATCTTTGAGATCGCGTTCGCAAATCCAGACACAGCGAAGTCAGTCGTGATGCTCTACCACTCGTTTATGCTACCGCTGATCCTCCGAGATTCATCAGGAAAGCGCTCTGTATGACTGGATATACTGTTGCAGGCGTTCCTTTGTGAGTTCTATGTAGTGTCGTTTGTTCACTCTGACTAAATGCTACGTACTCGCGCTTCTGCTTTGATTCAGAACGGTGTCCGCGACCGGTCAAACGGAAGGTCAGCGCGGTGGCCACAAGCACGGTCGTCAGCCAGATGCTCGTCGCAATCTCTACGTTCTCGGTCTTCCATTTGACCTCAACAAGTGTGTTTTTTCTCGCTCCTGATAAGCTCGCTGTTGTAACGCGTCGCAGGGCCGAGCTAGTGGACATTTTCTCGCGCTACGGTAACGTATCACATGCAGTAATCCTTGCCACAGTGGACAACGCCTCTCGCCGACGCGGTTTCATTGTCATGGCCTCTCACAAGGAAGCCAAGTTTGCGATGGAAGCACTGAGTCGCAGGGAGATCAAGTCTGTTTCCATCCAGTTGATTGGCTATACATATCTGATTTACATGTCAGGGGTCATACTATCGACGTCTCTTGGGCTGTCGTTCAACGGTCTCAAGGTGAGCGACCACTCCATAGCCCCACAGGGTTTCTTTGAGCACTAAGTCAACGACTTGCAGGTTTTCTGGATGGCGGTGATCGAACAATGGTCTTGTCTCATCCAAGCGCCTCCCCCGATGCTTCGGGCCTCGACTCCGACTGGGATGCTTCTCCGCCCGCCTCTGCTGGTCTAGTTACCCCTCCTATGGAACCTCAAGTACAGACTTTGGCGACTAGCTGTGCGCCGACTCTACTTGTGACGAACCTGCCTAGCGTGCTCTTCTCTCAGCCGGCAGACTTGCATCCTCTCTTCTGCCCATTCGGCGACGTGGTTCACCTCAAAATCATGAATGATAGCCCAGCAGCAGATCAAGGCAATATCTCTGTCGTGGTGGAATACAAGACGCCTGCACAAGCCCAGGAAGCGCGGGACAACTTATCCGGACAAATCTATGCCAATCAACCTGTCCGGGCGGAATTCCTTCTTCCCAAGGTGTCAACTCCTCTGGATGGCGATGTCGGCGGCTGGTCTTACGCTAAGGGTGATCAGAAGGCTGGCCTCAATCCTTTCGCCACGCCGTTCCTTGTCCAGAGGCCCGCTTCTCAGGATGGCTTACCGACACCCCTCTCTAATTACGGTGGTGGGCCCGTCTTTAACATCACCAACGAAGATTTCGGATCCTCCATGGCGTCGACAAACAATTCCTCCTTCGTCTCCCTTCCAGCATTCCACTCGCCTGTCTACCCTAATGCCGGTCTATGTGCTCCACAGTTTTCGTTGCTGAGACCACGATCCGCTCCGTCGCAGTGCGTACATTTGCTATTGTATCTTGCTCTGGCTAATCGTCCGAATTAGTTCTGTCAAAGGTGACCACGACGCGCGCCCTGGTCACTGGACCTGCTCATCCCCGAACATCGCCAGCCTTCCCTCGACGCGTTCTTCGTTTGTTGCTTGATGCCCCTCGGTCAACTGCTTGCCGCTGCAAAATTCTGCTCTCCCTTGCTTCAGCGGCTATCGTCAATTCAATACCCATCGCGTGCGCACCCTCCTTTCTTGAAGACCAGCTGCCAAGATCCGAAGTCAAAAGTTTGTCTCTCTCGCAATAACTCCCCTTTTAAGTGAGTTCGACAGCTGTTCTCGAGGTCATTAGTTCGCTCACGCCGTTCTTAGTCCTGCGTAGTTCTGTTCTCCTGCCAAATCGTTTCCCATCATATTGTAGTATTTCTGACTCTCTCTTCAGTGCAATCCGTCCATAGCTTATTGTTAGCTGTATTCACGCTCTTTACCCATCATGTCAATGCAAATAACGTCGTTCATGTACGAAACACACGTGTCCGTGTGTATAGCGACTGGCGTGACGGATCAGAGGCGCTTGGAGGACCCAGCCGCGCTGCCACCTTGATGCGGCATCCGTCCCTCAGGCCTCATCTTCCAAATGTCTACCACTTGAACCAATTCTACCATGCGCAAAAGGCCTGAACCACCTACGAAGAAGCCATCTGGTGGCCGCCCGGTGCCTCGTCGGCTCTTCTCGTTCGACGCTCTTAAGAAGGAGAAGTCGAGTGCGCCAGATGCAGCGGACCACCCTCGCGCACCTCTCAACGAGAAACCCATACCGGAAGCCTCTGAGGATCCGTTTTCTGACACGACGGCGACGGCATGGACTGAGAAGCAGCTCGTGACATCGCCTGTACTGGAGGCTACGCCGACGCTGAGTGTTGACGTCCCCTCCTCTCTTGACCTCGGCAAGCCCTTCGCTTCGCAAGATATCGGGCTCGCGCCACCACCATCGCCGTCGAAACGGCGGTGGGACACACTCCGACTGCATGTCCTTCCTTCGACTAGCAGCATCGATAGCTTGCCTTTGCAGTCACCTCCTCCAGACGCACAGACTATCCCCACCCGACCGTCCACCCCAAAGCTACCGAGATTCGGGCATAAGAAGGCATTTCGTCAGGTCGTGGAGAATGCGCAAACACAACAGGCCGGCGAGCACAAGCGATTTGCAGAGGCCATTCGCGTCGCATGCTGGAATGCTCGCTTTGGGGAAGCGGTGCACCGGAAACATGAACGAGAAGGGACACTCGGAGGAGTGGGGTCGACTCTGCATCTGCCGTTCATGGCGTCGACGACGTCGCTGCAGATGACGACGACGAGCTCAAGCGCGTCCGTTATGCAAGCACCGAATAAGTACGGCGGATTGAGACGGCCGCCGTCCTCACAATCTTTGGCGCAGCAGGCTGGCCGGACTGTTGCGTCCGTGACCCACATAACTCGTGTGTTGTCGACGTTCACGACATCTTTGAACAGACCGGTCAATCTACCGCACGAGAACTTGGTACTTTCCACACTCCTGTTACCGTTCTTGGATCCCCGCGACGGCTCGCAACTGGAGGTGGAACAGGCGACAGCCGTAGAGACCTTCGAGTATGCGATACGGGCCTGGAGAGCATTGTCAAATGAGGTGTGTGCTCCATTCCTTTCAGTGTGGGATCTCATGCTAATTACGTCGATAGGCCGAACTGGAACGATGTCTTTGGTGCTGTCGAGCAGCGTCTGCGTCCTCACGATCGAGGATACGAGTCCTGGGCACCTTGTCGTCCATCCTGTTCTCACGAGACAGAACATTCTCTACAAGCACCCCCGTAATCCTTCAGACACTCCTTCAAGCTCTGTTTTCCCTCAAGTACAGCCTGTCACTCACAATGCACACTGCGTCCGAGATGGAGTCCCTCACGGGTTATGCATCTGCGGTGCGACGTGGCAGCTGTGGCGAAATGTCGCCCGCCGCAATCGAGACGGAGTTTGGTGTGCGCTTTTCCCGCGCGGATAGTGAGCCGGCGATACGCGACGTACTCGTAACCGAGAGCGTGATCCGGTGCCTCGAGGTCGGTGACGACCGCAGTCGACGATGGGTATTGCGCACAATGTTAGAGGTAAGTAAGTATTACAGGCTCTACATCTATGTGTTAATTTAAAGTGGCGTCTAGGACCACTGGCCCGTCCCGGAGCCAGAGCTCACACTCACACCGCTCTTGGCGTGCGCACACTGGCGGAAGCTCCACGCGTTCGTATCTTCCGCGCTCGCACTGCTCGCGCAGCCTACCGATGATGTTTACCGCGATGCAGAGGTCGTCATACGCATATTCCGCACACGTATTGTCGCAGAAGTCGCGGCACTGCGAGATGAAGACGCGGAAGAAATTCGAATCAGAGTTGTACGCCTAGTACTGCAGCTACTCAGCATGCAAGGCAACGATGACCGAGAATACATTCTTATGCACTTTTGTGCGTGGTACGAAGAAGCTGCGGATTGGAAGGCGAGCATCGAGTCTGCTCTTCGACAGCTGGTACGTTTGTCTCTCTGCATGTGCGCCATCCTGAGCTCACGAGTTAGGCCAGATTGCCGACGGAGAATGGCCGGACGTCTTGCGTCTTCTTACCGCGATCTCACAGCCTCCAGAAGAAATTCAAGTCGGTCTAGTCTCATTCATCCTCCCGTTAATTCATAACGTACGATCTTCTCCTGTGTTCTATATGAGACACTGCTGAATTCGCCTCAGCGACTACTCGTAGACCCACCGCCAGTCCCGGCCCTTGCTTTGACACGCTTCTTGAACGGTCTAGCGCAACAACACCCTAAGCTATTCTTCAAGCCTTTATTTACTTGCGCTATGGCCAGCAAAGATGCGACAATGGTCACTCATCTCTGCATCCTTACCGCGGTGGCGAAATATCTGCCGGACCTGTGGTTACGCGATGCAGAGATGATGTCTGTTGCACTTATGAGCGATGCGATTGGAACCAAGTCCGTTGATACCCCTCAGGATGGACGCCCACGACGCGGAAAGCCACGAATAGGACAATGCGTTCTGGTGATTGAGCTCCTGGAGCAATTACGTGTGGTTGCTCAGGCAAAGGACCTTCTAATGGTAAGGTCATTGGTAGTCCTGTGCCTCCTCTGACTGACGTTGGACGCGCAGATAACGACGGCTACCAGATTCGCTATGGCATTAGAGGCGCGTCTTGGTTTGATCATAGAGGCTAAGGTAATGTTATCTGCGCACCGTACTGAAACTGCATATGCTCATCTTATCGCAGGAGAAGACATCGCTTTTGCCTCGCTCATACAGTCTACTATTCTGCTCGTTATTCCGAGAGCTCAGGCTCCTCACGCGGACCTTGAAACCGTAGGCGGCTTTCTATCAGGCCATATTGACTCTGACCTTTGTTCATGAAGGGCTCCATGGCTGGATTCCATGGTACATTGGGTCGTTCAGAGGCAAAGCGACGCCGAATCAAGCTTCATTCTCGACGAAGACGACGAAGACGAAATAGTATCAACGCTGCATAGGGTTCAGGCAATCTATACTCAGGCAGGAGAAGGGCCCCCAAGCAGGACTGGCAAGGTGACACAGACAGCACGCATCGCGCCGGATAAGACTAACCTACCTACAGCGCAGGAACACAGCGATGTCACTATTCTCCCTGGATAAGAAGGTGCCGGACGCGGATACGGCGATTCGGCCAGAAGACGCCTTCTCTTCCAAATGCAAATATGTAGAGGATCTGTTGCAGACTAGGCGTGCTATTCCCCTTGACTTGTTTGTATCTGTGTCCGCACTGCTCACCCCAGAGCACTATCTCCAACTTGGGCCCATATTGTGGGAGGATCTGGGTGCTGCGACACATCCTGGTACTATAGCTCCGGTGAGCTCTTTCGTTTCATGTTTCAACCCTTATCTGACGCCTTCCTGTTAGACGTGTTTTCTGATCATGCAATTTGCTGAGAAGTCGCCTGAAGCATTGACGACTGTGATCGAGAATGACTTTGCTAGGTATGGCATCGACAAATTTGGCTGTATTCTGGCCGTGAACTGATTACTTTGCAGCCTGGACCCACTTGTCCGCCGCAGCGCCCTACAGAAGATTTCCATCCTGTCGACCTGGCGTTTTCAGATCCTTTCACAACAGGTGATCTTGGATCGTACGCACCGACGACCATTCAAGCTTCAACGTCCTCCTGTCATGTTTGTCGCGACAGACATTGGATCCAGTCTATTCGTCTACGAAGATGATAACGAGGAATATAAGGATATCAACGGTCACGTCATTCCCTTTGAACTCAGGAGACGTCTTTCGGAAATCGGTTGGGCACAGGAAGATCGTGTGGTCGACCGACGGTTGCAGCGGATCAGGACGCCGATGAGTCTTCTGCCAAATCAACAAGTCGAACGTGTGGACTTCGATTCCGAGGAACCAATCGTCCTCGCAGAATCGCAGAGTCCTAGCCCCAGCCCTGAACCGACCCTAACGAACGCCAGTTCCGGGGACACCTCCCTCATCAGACAGGACTCTAGTTCCTCTGGCCGATCGCACAGTGTCAGACGTAGACCCATCTTCGTCGCAGCCCTTGTCGAGCTGTTTCCGAAGGTGGCTGCGCTCGTCACTGATCGCGATTTCTTTGTCGCAGAAGCAGCCCAGGATGTCATACTGGACTTTATGCGAGATGACCCCTCCCTCCTCTCCCGCACAGTCTTCCATCTTCTCTCCGGCGATGAGCAGAGCGTGATCACCGCCTTCTCTACCCTCAGAGCATTCCTCCATGTCCGACATGTATTGCCACCTGCCATGACGCATCACATCCTGAACCACTTAGCCGGATTCTTGAAGTCTTTCGTTCGTAGCACCGAATCAACGGATGCCCTCCGTGGCTTCGGGTACGCTGTGCCTATCATTGCCCATTTGGTGACGCAAGTGAGCAAAATGTCGATGCGGGAGATTCGTCGTGCCAAAGTGGACACCTTCCTGGTCCCATCCGGATCATTATGGTTCCCTCCCAATGCACCCACCGGCCCCTTATTCCCTCGCTCGCTCGAAATTGGGGGTACAGCGTTCGAGTCTTTGCCGCCCTCTCTCGTCTCCATAACTTTGGTCAGAACGGCGCAGAACATTCTCTTCCTCAAGATGTTGAAGAAGAACGCTCAGGATATCAAGATCATCCGCAAGACGATGACTAGACTCGTTTTGCCGTCCCTCAATCGCAGTGGTGACGACGCTGCTATGACTCTCGTGGACCTTGTCCCTTGTCATCACGAAGCTGGTTCTGATTCTCGGTCGAAGCGTAAAGTCACGTTGACAGCCATATCACTTATGCTGTCTCGCAGTTATTTGCTCTTGATAGAACAAATATTCCAGTGCATGTCACGGCATCTCAACGATCGGGAAGAACTGGCATCTCTCATGGATGGTCTCAATCGTATTCTGGCAACTCACGGGGACGATATCGGCATAGTCGCGCACACGATGCTTGGTATGTCTTTACACACTTTTCTCGGTAGCGCGTCCACTCATTACGGTTTGGTATTAGCCCTCATGACAGCCAGTACCCGATTCAAGCGTCTGTTCATCTCCGGCGGATACACTCTTTTCATGCCTGCCGTGATGAAAGTCTATGTAGAAGCCGAATACCACGCCGGTATCCGATACGCGATTGAATACGCTACGAGCAGGTTCTACGCCTTGCACCAGGAATCATTCGTCTTCCAGACGTTCGACGTCATGGCGCAGATCCTATCGTTCCCACATGCCGATACGCCATGGATCGCCGGAGGCGTGTATGCACTGTTTACTACTCTGAAGAGCGTCATACCTACTTCATCCCCCGACGCTGCCGGCATCCATGACCTGAATAGGGCCCAGGAACGAGAGGCTCTTATGATTTCAATGGCTGAAGAGGTGCCACAAACCTTCATCGCTTCCCTGAAACGCGGTAGTCAAACTCAAGAAAAGAGCGCGATTGTAATGCCCATTCCGGAGGAATACGAAGGGAAACGATTACGCTTGGATGACGTTGTTCGACTGTTCCTCACGGTCATTGCTCATAACCCGACCTCGCAACGAGCAGAACAATTTCTCCGATTCCTTCGTTTGCTTACACCTCACCTACACCAAGCTTCACGTGCGGCTCAGAATGTCCTTCGTGGAGGCGTGGACGCATTAGGCAGCATTCTCCTTGCAAAATCGTCCGCCAAACAGAAGTCGTCCGACGCGTCACAATCTCAAGGCCGAGCCGCGGAGGATTTCAAGTATCAGGAGTTTGCAGACGAGAAGAGCTCCAATCCACAGCGAACAACTCCCACTGATCTTCTCACTATGCGACTGGAATACCTGTCGCTGGTCTTAGCTTTCACGGGCGCAGACGGCCAAGTCGGACACCAGACGACCCTTCGTATCATTGAAATGGTCAAAGCTGTCATGAAGGATGCTGCGCCTGCAACTTCCGAAAGGGTAGCCATCTTCTTGGCGGACTATGTCAAGACTGTCCTGATCCGCGAAGGGCATCCTCCGAGTGTGAAGGAGGTCATCGCGCTGTTGGACACTGTTGTGCCCGTCGTGAGCGCTTATGCGTCGAAGATGGAGTTCGACATGTCTGGCCTCTTCGAGGTACTTATTCGGCTCGCCGGAGACGCTGTGTTGACCAGTGAGCCCGTCTTCGCCCGACTGTTGGTCTCCCAGTACTGCCGAATTGGATTGGATGCATGCGAAGTGGTCGCATCCGCAGACCTTCTTTTCTCGTTCCCTCTGCGGGCATCGGTAGTGCGACTCCTAAACTGCCTGGTGCCTTTCGTCGGTGCCGATGTCATGGACCAGCTGGAAGGGCGGAAACCCACCCACGACTTCTTGGGCGGCATCATTCTTCCCATTGCTCTCACGTTGAAGACTCCCGCCGACATCTTAGCGGACAATCAGTACACCGATGGCTGGCGACGCGAAGCGTATTCGAAAGTTTGGTTGCGACTCCTCACCTACGTTCTCCGTGCTTGTGAGACGGAAAGTGGGATCAACCCTCATGGACACCGACGTTCGCTCTCAATCACAGCTGTCGATCGTCAGAAATCAGGACGAGCCGGGACGAAACCTACGGCGCCTCTGATGGCGTTCAGCAGCGCTCTGCAGGTGTTGAAGATCATCCTCATTCGCGCTGAAGAAGAGATATCTTCTACGTACATTGGACTGTGGGCACGGATCGCATCACTTTTGAAGACCTTACTCGCAGATGGCGACGCAACCTTCGCACTGCGCGGAGTCGATTACTCTGAACCGCCCTCCCCGGCGCTCTCACCGCGCGTCAGCACTTTCCAAGAGCAACAGCAAGCTTTGCCCACCTTCCCGTCGACGCTGTCGAATCGCTCTCGACGTACCTTGTCACCGCCCCGGATGATTGACTATCTTACATGGTCAATGATTCAGTGGCTTTGGCTGAAGAGAAGTCCTCTCATGTTGCCGATGCGAATTTTTGTGCAAGAGCGCATCGCGAGTATATCAGCGGAGCTTCGACTTCAGGGTAGTGCCCCGCTAGGAGGTGGTGGATCGAGAAGCCGTCCTGTTTCGACCGTGTTCTCAAAACCAAGGCGAAGCATGTTTGGTCATAGTCCCGCTTCTTCCACTGCATCGACGCCTCGTAACTCCACGTTGTTCACAACATCTGTGTCGCTCCCTGTGATGAGCGACTTCACGGCTTCGAAGGGACTATCTCCGTCTCAACCAGGTCGATTGGCCGGCTACGCGCGACAACCAAGCCCTATCTCTCCGTCAGGCAGGACGTCACAAGACCTGGGAGGTCCCAGAATCATACACCTTGGTCCAATCCAGCCGCCACCGCTCTCCCCAGGTGGTGTAAGCAGGCCTGTCTCCATGGGGTCTGAGTCGTCTATCCCTGGAAATAACCTCCGATCGCTCGCGAAAGACACGCTCGTTCGTTCTCCGGGCCTGATCAGGATGACGTATAGGCGCATACGACTCATTCAACATCTCATGGGATACACGAATCTCCTTCCCCTTGGTGGCTCGGAGTACATCCCGCAGGACGGCTTGGATGCAGAGGTCAAGGTGTGGTCGAATCGGGCCGCGATCGAGGCTGTCGTGGATGAGATGAAAGAGTTGATGGCAGAGTTCAAGAGCGGAGATTTCGACTTAGGAGACGAGAGTCTGGTTTACATCGACTCACAGGAATTCTTACTTCCTAGCGGGAGCCAAGAGTCGTAGACAGTATGAACAAGGATGTCGGGTTTTCTTTCTTTTCTCGCACTCATAGAATCACACTGCTGTCGCACATGCTTTCGTTGTTTTTCGTTTCTCGTTCTCTATGGGGGGACTCTCACGTATATGGTCACATCCCATCATCGTAGTATTTAACACTGGAACCTGTTTTTAGATCTCTCATGTGGAACAATCATTGCATTTAGCAATCGGATGTACATGCTTTGGACTTGAAGGCTGTTCACGGCTCGAGGACGCACCGTGTCAACCATCCGTGGTTTCCATCCGATCGGGCGAAACGCTCCTGCTCCTAGATTGAAAACTATCTTCTGGTGCTGTGCCGTTGACCCTGTCGGGAGAGATACTGCGGCTACGTGAACGGAAGCGCGACCCCGACCTACTGCGCGACTTGGAGGGACTGCGAGAGACGTAGCGTGAGCCTGCGTCGGATGGCGGCCTACTCCCGCTTTTGCTCCTACTCTTACTCCTGTCAGGACTGCGTTCCCTACTCTGGCTCCGCTCGCTGGCAGTGCGACTGCTGCTCCGACTACGTCCCCTTTCGCTGGCATGCTCGCTTTTGCCTTCCATGGCATCCAAAAGTCGGCTCTTGCGCGGTCCGATGTCGCCACTATCTTCAAGGACGTCACGTTTTGTGATGCGAGGGAGGATGATATCGCAGACCCGCTCGTCGTTGAGTAGCTGGTCCACGAATTCATCCATGTATGTGAGAGTGTATCCAGCTGTGATCGCACCATTAAGATTAGTTACTTCGGTTGCAGGACTAGATACTCGAAGGTACGTACCCATATTTCTTAGCCGTATTTTTCGATAGTCTTTCAGGAGAGGTTCAAGTATTTCGTAGACCTCCGCAGGCCGAAATGTCATCCTGATGTACATTGCCGCTAACGCTCGTAGATATCTAAGAAACAGGTAAGCTTGGCACTGCAATATACGAGGCAAAACCCACTTGAATTCGTCAGCCTGCAAGTATTCCAGTAGAATTTCCTTCTCCGGCTGAATTTGCAAGAGCTTCAGCAGAAGGCACATAAATTCGGTTGGCTTTTGGTTGCCATACACTCCGCCTATTGCTTTGACATCAATTGCTTTGTCAATCAAAGTTTCGGCTACAATATGAACGTAAGATGCTGTTCACAGCAGACATAAGGAGGGGCCCGTACCTGTCAAGGCGAAACAATGTTCTTTCCAATAGGATGCCTCATAGATACGGTTTCGGATGACTGTCTCGACTAGATACTGTTGGAAGACGATGAGAAGATGTATGCAAGCCATGCAATAAAACGAACTTGGGGATTCTGCCCGTGGATGGCGAGTGCGCCGCGAACTGTTGTGTTGGCCATGACGGCAGGACTTACGAATTATTTACACTTGTTGAATTCACACGTCCCGCCTTTCCCCTTTCTGGCAGACGCCCGCTATCGGGAGCGCCTCGCGGCACCAAACTCACGACTCACGAGGATATAAGTAGTGTCACCGACTACGGACCACAGTCGCCTACTTCCCAGGTTCTCCGATACGGAAATGTCGCAGGCCGCTGCTCAAATGCCTATATGCCCAAGCTCTGTATCGAATTTGGACCTTTGTGAAATACGCTGCTACTTATTGAAAACTTAGTCCTTATTGAACGAGCTCAAATGGATGTTCAAACTTCATTCGCATCATCGATATGTTATATACGATCATACTGTAGCAATAGGGTACACAAAATTGAAGGCGACAAAGAGGGAACAGTATATACCTCTGGGTGTTCCTGAGACCCAATCGAGCCGGAGCCCTTGACAAAAACAAAAGGCGCTCAAAGCTCCCCGCAATGTCTGGGAGCTTTACGCACCCACCTGTCAAAAAGCTCCCGGGAAAGGGTCGAGGAAACGAGGGCTGAGGTATATATAGTCCGACGCGCGCCTGTGGGGCAGCGACGCTCCACTTCCCTTTTCGGTTTTTTGGTCCATCCCGTATGGCGGGTCCTTTGAGGGAATCGGAACAACAGTCCACAGTCGACATGAACAACATGATGAGATTACTAAGGGTAAACTACATAGTCCAATAGTTCAGATGGGGAATATATGCACATCAAGTGATCATCTGAAAGCCCGTAATCATATAGAATCAGGAAAACTAGGAGTAGGGTGTGAGAGCGCGTTTCTGTTTCTGTTTAGGCCAAAGCAGCTCCGACCAGGGAGAACAGAACCGCAGCGGAGAGGGTCCAGAAGCCCCATGGGCCGGTGACACCAGAGAGAGTGGACATGGCGCCGCTGACCGTGCTCGCGTTCGAGAAGTTGACGGCGGGCGTAAGGGATGATGCGTTCTGGCCGTACACGTAGGAGGTGATGTCGGCAGCGGGCGTCGTCGGATCGGAGCAGGTGATGTTGATGGACTGAATCGTTGCGTAGAAGTGGCCAGCGGCGGCGTAGTCGGGGTCATTCCAGTCGATCATTCCGCCGGACCAAGTGACGGTGCCAGGGGCGGAGGAACTGATACCAGCAGGCCAGATACTGGAAAGAACAAGAGCGAATGAGTGACAGGTTCAGAATGTCGCTGGGAAAGTGCTTTACCTCAGCTGAACGCGACTCGGGGTGTTGGGGTAGTTGCTAACACCATTGGCATCCACGGTATCGGCGCGCTTGACAGTACGGACAACATTGCCGTCGACGAGCCACGAAAGCTGATCCGGTTGCCAGTCAATCTGCCGAGCACAAATCACGTGTTAGGAAGCAGCGAAGAAAAAAGACACAGCCCCGTACAGTGTAGTCATGGTAGTTGGAGAACGTGTCGCTTAGATTGCCTGCAATGCCACCATGCGTGGGGGTCGCTGGGAGCGAGATGCTGTGTTGAGTGTCTGGGTCAACGGAGAAACTATGAGACACGCACTGACGACACCCTGCCAGAAGTAGTTGCTCTGCCCTTGGTCGGTCTGGTTCCCCGGGAACTCCCAATCGATCTCATCCTTGATGTCGGACATGGTGATGAAGGCGGTGACCACACCTCCCCAACGGCCGGTTTTCACTGTATAACCGCAATGCCAAGATCAGCAACGAACAGAAATCTCAACGGCGCAGGAGTGAGCCACTCACGTCTGGCCGTGATCGTGCCGTAATGAACGTAGCGCGTGGAACTGAGTCTCGTTCCGCCATTAGTCTGGGTCAGGAGGAGAGCCAGCTCTCCGCCGGAGGTGTTCGTGTTGATGATGTTGCCCTTGTCCAACGTCCAGTCGTACTCAGTTGCGTTACCGTCGTACAAGGTAGTGTTCATGAGAATGCGAGACAGGTCGGGGAACGTGTGCTGAAAGGCGGTCAGCGGGAATATGTGAGAGACGGTCAAGCAGACGCACCATCGAGTTCTCGCAAATGGGGCTCGGCTTGCATGAATCCAACGCCTTCGAGTTGAGAGGATTGCATCCACCGAGACAGAACTGCAAGGGACATTATGAGCCGATAACAAGGAGGCGGGTGGGATTGACGCACCGTGTCGGTACCACAGAAGCCATATTCACCTGCAGTGACCCATTGTCAGCCTCCAGTGCATCCATGTAGTAAGTGGCTCAAGCGTTGCCAGGCCACAGACCGCGACAGAAAGAAGAAAACACGTACTGCAGCATGGTGCGGAGGATCCGCTGCAATGCACGGTCGAATTACTGGAAAAGACGTCGGCCGTCGCGAAAGACATCGGAGCGACAACAATCACGTACCATACGGCACCTCCCTGCGCAGACACCAGAGAAGCAGAAAGGAAAACGCTCAAGAAACCGAGAAGGGACGCGAATCTTGGGGCCATTGTAGCGGCGTTTGTGAAGGGTTGGGCCGGTGGTGTTGTGTCCGAAGAGACAGTGGTTGCGAGAGAGCGGTGGGAGGTAAAGACAGAATATATAATAGGATGAGGAGTCTCTGGAGACTCGCCCACGCCTCGTTGGTCGAGAGTCTGTGTTGAAAGAAAGTTGACAATGAACGTTCAGTCTCAACTTAACAACGGGATCACCACGACGAAAATCACACCCAAAAATGGAATATCCGTCCATATCGGGACAATACCACGGCTCACGGACCCTTGCACGCTGCGACCATGTTCTCCTCGGCCGTGCAACCTGGCCTCCTCTCTCTATTCTCTTCCACCGGCAGCGACCCGCTTAGCTTATGGTCACAACACGCCGACGGGGCCCTGCCTGCGGACTCGTTCGTCTGTCTTCTCCAAGATTCTACCTCCTTGCCGTCGCCTGCGCCGCCAGCGACGCTTGTAGCACCGCCACTCATCGTCACGGAGCACGATGCCGGCCGCGAGGATAATATGAAAGAAGGATATACTCTCAACCAGACCGTGTTACACATCCAGTCCCCGACGCTGCGCACGACCTTCGTGAGGTCTCCGCCCGTGGGCACGAGCGGCCACTTGGGCCTCAAGCATCCGTGGATACATCTGCAAGTCCGAGATCTGGACAAAGAATGGTCGTTTGAGGTCGGGATTGTGGACCGAGCGGGGAGAGAGGGTGTCGTGCGGTGCTCCACGTTCCAGGTACATCCTTCCTCCTCATGTCCTGCGCTGAGCCCGTTCCGTTACGCATCTATACATTTTGGACACGATGAGTTTCTACAAGTGAGCGTGCTAGGCGTGCTACTACTAGCTGCTGACGCGACTGTGCAGAAAGAACCGCGCCTCAAGCTCATCGATCCGCCTGTTCTTCACTTACCCCTCTCTTTCCCGGCGGCGGCGTCACAACCACTCACCGCCTGGTCCACAATCAACCTCAACCTTCCTACTTTGCTGCCACATTTCTCGTCGCTCTCACTCGCGCGCACGCTTGAGGACGACTCGGAAGATGAGGCCGAGCTACCGCGAGCCACGGGACCCGTGCCTTCGGGGACGTACTCGCACGTATCATACGTGAAGATCTATGCTACCTGCAGACTCAGGCGAGTCTGGTTCAGCGAGGCGGGTCCTGGTCAAGAGCTGCCTTGGGAGTTCCAGTTGTATTCCGCCGCTTAACATAGAACAGGTCGCTGGCCAATATCAGAGAAAGCTGTAATTTTAGCCGGGTTCATCACGTATGGCAGGCAGCACATTTGCTACCATGAACTGTAGGCACCCTTGTTCGTCAGTCGGGCTTATCCTCCAATGATACATGTGGAAAATGTCAACCATTCGAGTCCGAGTCACCGCAGGCTTTATTTCAGGGACTTGGACGCCGTACTTTGTGGAGGCTAAGCACACGGCACAGCGGTCTCGTGTGATAGAACCGCGCGGTGCTCAGTGGAGCGGCCGATAGAGGCTGTCCAGAGTACGCTCTTCAGGCCAAGATCCAAGAATATTCACTAACTTGAGACGGTATTAAAGGCTCTGCAGCGAGTGCTGACCTGAACATTCACTTCGCTACCCTCCTCTTTCGACAGAAACCAGCATGAAGGTCGCTGTTACATTCGTGGCGCTGTGTCTTGCGGTGTTGTCTGCCGTGGCAACACCAGTACCTGAAGAGTACGTGATTGCTCGCGATGATTCCTGCACGTTGCTGATAATTAGTGTGCGGTGCGATAGGGAGGCTTGCTGTTGCCCAGATGGTATCGACCCGTCGAAGTGTTGAGACTGAAGATGCCGACCTAGGGTGAGAGCCCCAGCCTTTCAGAACGGCCAGCAGCATGCTCACCAATCTTAACCTACGAATTAGAACACCTCTGGGATTGACGTTTCCGGATTGATACTTCAAGTCATGAATGGATCTCGTGATACTAGACACATGACTATTAGCAGCGATACGATCGTACGAATGCTGAAGAGAGGGCCAGATCTTCCATCCTTTGGTCTTGAACCAATCCTGAGCTTCGGTAACTTGATAACACCCCGACCATAATCATGGAGCTCAGAGGATCATCAATGGATCATCGAAGGGCTCGCACACCTAGGAATTCTGGCCGGCCGTGGGAGTACACGATCGACGCTTGCATGCAGAGAGCGACTGTTGACCTTGTTGTAAACGCCTAACGCCGGGAGGATTCCCCGGCTTTGGTTATTAGTTCCCACGCTGCTACTGGCTC